>CAKAOJ020001967.1:0-17500 GCA_916701645.2 Sebastolobus alascanus
AAATATGCTGCTTATGCAAATATATGTATATATTATTATTGTAAATCAATTAACAACCCAGAACAATGACAGATATTGTCCAGAAACCCTCACAGGTTCTGCATTTAGCATAAAACAATATGCTCAGATCATAACATGGCAAACTGCAGCCCAACAGGCAACAACAGCTGTCAGTGTGTCAGTGTGCTGACTTGACTATGACTTGCCCCAAACTGCATGTGATTATCATAAAGTGGGCATGTCTGTAAAGGGGAGACTCGTGGGTACCCATAGAACCCATTTACATTCACATATCTGGAGGTCAGAGGTCAAGGGACCCCTTTGAAAGTGGACATGCCTTTTCCTTATGTTTTCTAGTTTCATATGATACCAGTATCTTTACTCTAGCTTTGAAACTGAGCTGCTACAACCTAAAAATCACAAGTTGTTTTCATGTATTAAAGAAATTAATGGCATTAAAAACATATTTGCCTTAACGCATTAACTTTGACAGCCATGGTTATAATCTTTCATACGTGATGCTGTTTGTAAGCTGCTCTGATTGATATCAGCCTCAGTGTTTCCTGTTCACTCTCCGACAGACAGATCGGAGCTGCATTAAGTTACTGCTGATGATAACACAACATTTCCTGCTGCTGCTGCTTCACATTAAAACAACCTCAACTGGACAAACACAGTGAGACTTTTATTGTGAAGCAGCCACAGGAAACCCAACGTATTCATCACTGAGGTCAAAAACGGGAGAGACCATAGACATGTAGATACACATGTATACAGAGACATTCATAAATAGACATTTATACATAGACATTATACATAGACATATATATACATAGACATTTATACATAGACATAATGTTCATATCTAACATGATATTGTGTTTAAAAAATGAAATGTAAGATAAGTATTTAAAACGATGTGTCTAATATTGCACCAATTATTATCACCATTATTTCAGTAAAATTAAGATCATAACTGTACTTATGGTCCTGGGGAGATAAGGTGTCCAATTCAGAGACCTTAACATGGGGTCCAAAACTCCAAGTGGGGACTCAAAACCTTTCCCTTTGGGGCCCATCCTTGGGTCCTAAAAATCAGGAAAAGGCTCTAAATTAACTAAACTTTACGATGATCGAGGGGGCTGAAAACTGGAGCTCTGGCCCTTTCCCCCTCGGAGTTATGATAATTCAAAGTTTTCTCAATTTTCTGCGCTCTCAGCACAACACTTCATCTGTCCACCAGATGGCAGGCTCTTTGGGTATTGCCATTGGACGGGGTTGCCCAATGAGAATACCTTAATCCCTCGGGTAATGCCATCGGACACCGCCCACCATCCCAACAACATTTGTCCACTTCGCATCCCTTACCGCTGGGTCTTGGGTATGCCAAGTGAACAGAGGCTATATCTTCAAAAGGCCTTGCGCTAGGAGAATGAAACTTCATCAGTAACACCCTTTCCCACAGATAAATAAATGCTGCAAAAATGAAGAAGATCAGAAAAAGTTTATTTTTTACCTACTGCAGCTTTAATGTAAAAACATGAAGAAAAGAGAAACTTCATAACATTGAACTGTAATGTACTAGGATGCTGAAATTGTGGCTGTGACACCCTCTCACACACACGAATGGACTTTGTAAACATGAAGAAGATTGGAACAAGTGCATGTTTGCCACACTTGAAATTATTTCCAACTTTTGGCACGTAGTGTCTAATCTGGTTCCCAAGTGTCTAGATCAGGAGCGTCAAACTCAACTTCATCCCGGGCCACATCAGCATTATGGTTGCCCTCAAAGGGCCGTTGTAATTGTAAGACTATATAAATATATCTACTCTTTATCATATTACATAATTGCCTCTGCATTCGATTATCATTGGTTTTAGTAATAACTTAATTAATAACTAGCTCTGAAAGCAGCAGTCTAGGAAAATTGCAAGCAGATATTCAAGTGTACAACTATTGTACAATTTATTTAAAAAATGAGTTCAGTAACAAAAACACATGCTTGTGCATCGATATATATGCATGTACGTAGCCAGAAATATACTGAATATGGGCACACACACTCACATTTCTATGTGTTATTATAACATAGATCCCATGAATTTATGAGATTAAGAAACCCTCATCATTACTCATCCGTAAAAGATCAACATTTTCAAGTAAATAATAAAGTTATTTTTTTTACCATCACACAAATATTATCAAGCACTATTTATTACATTAACTTTGTTTGACTTTTTGGTCACAGTTGAGAGGGGCAGAACTATGGTGCAACAAATAAATGTGCTGTGATCTAACGTGCAGTCTGTGGCATATAAACTGTTTGTGTTGCAACAGCTAATCGGCTGAGATCATCTGTGGTAGATAACAGTGATGTGGCATTTTACAAAAACAAGTGACTGCAGTAAACATGTGGCTGCATGAACACACACACATATGAGTACATGAATACAAAGTAGTATACTAATAAAGTCAAAGTAAACGTAAGGTATGTTTCAGTTTATAATTCTACTGGTCAGGTTCTGGTTGAGGTTACTCAGACATAATGTGGATGAAGTGGGATGTGAGAGTGATGCTGCCTGGCCCTGAACACACCAAGTAGATCTCTACTCACCCTGAGACACCATATTACAAACCATCCTAATCCATGGATCAATCCCTGCACATAACAACAAACACAAAACAAACTAAATGAAAGCACAACCATTAGAATGCACGTATATTACATCGTACCTATTCTTGATTGAAATACATTTCATGATATTGTAAATACCTGAAGGTTTTACCTATTTGTTTTCTGGCCGGATGACTGACGCCGTTTTCCTGAGGTCGGTCCGTCGATGTCAGTAGTAATCGTATGGCGACTTTGCGCGTGCATGTGAAAATGCGCGTGCACGTGAGTGCATGTGTGTGCGTGTGCCCGTGCTTGTGCACGAGTACGTGTCCCCCCTCCACCCTCCACCCTCCCTATTGGGGCAATAACAATGTGGTAGTGATAACAGGATGGGCAATAAAAAAGGGGTTAGGGTTAAAAAAGGTTTGATTGAGGGGCAATAACAATGCATAGGTATTTTGAATGTATCTGGATGTGATGGTGACCAAAATGTCATTTGATAGGTGGCGACAATAAAAATGCGGAAGTGTTTGATCGTGGTGTTGTTGTTGCAGCTGTCAGTGTGTCAACCCCCCGTTATATGACGTGAGTGTGGTCCTGCACGTGCTCGTACCCCACGGAGGTGTTTGATGGAGGTGCAATAACAATGCATAGATGTTTGGATGTATCTGGATGTGGTGGTGGTCAAAAGGTCATTGATAGGAGGGGGGGGGGTGCAATAAAAAAGGTTAGGGTTAAAAAGTGTTTGATCGTAGTGCAATAAAAAATGCTTGATGTTGGACGAGTGCAAAGCCTCCTCCATAGCCATGAATACAGACGGCTAGAATTTACTCAGAGATGATCCCTCTAACACAACTTTTGACCACACAACAGCAAATGTAAGACATCATTTATGTCTGTATTAAGTGAAGTTTATTTTTCCTCCTCTTCGGCTGCGGCATCGGTGAGTTTTGGTCGTTTTAGTCTGTGGAGCGAAGGGGGTTGTTGGTGTGGGTAGCATGAAGTAGTTAAATCTCTAGCATTGCACCCAGAGCGTGTTTTTGCTAGTGTGCTCATTTAGTTCTTGGTGTTGGAGTTGAGTTTTGTTACGGTAAAAATGATCAGCATGAGCTTTTAGCCGAGCTTCTTCCCGTTATGTGGGTGTGCAGGATGAATGTGTTGCTACACGTGTTTGTATCTGGTGTTAACTAGCGTTAATGTCATATTTCTATCATGCAATATTCACACAAAACAATTTTTTAATTTTTCAACATACTATACTGATTTTTTATGTTTTTGACATACTATACTATGACTTTTATTTATTTTTTGACATACTATACTATGACTTTTATTTATTTTTTGACATACTATACTATGACTTTTATTTATTTATTTGACATACTATACTATGACTTTTATTAATTTATTTGACACACTATACTATGACTTTTTATTTATTTATTTGACATACTAAATTAAGACTTTTGTTTATTTATTTGACCATATATACTATGACTTTTATTATTTATTTGACACACTATACTATGACTTTTATTTATTTATTTTGACATACTATATATGACTTTTATTTATTTATTTGACATACTATACTATGACTTTTAGTTATTTATTTGACATACTATACTATGACTTTATTTATTTATTTGACATCACTATACTATGACTTTTATTTATTTATTGACATACTATAACTTTAACTATAGACAGACACACTGCCTCTCTGCTGCCACACATCCTCAGTATGGTGGCTATTGTATTGTATTCATATCCATATTCATATGCACTATTTGCACTATTTGCACTACAAATGGCACAATGACACTTCACTGCTGTACTTATGTTATCTTATTTTTATTTTATTTCACTTTATATTCGTTTGTATCTCTTTTTAAGGTGTATTGGTGTTGGACCTTGTTTTTAAGCTACTGGATGCCTAATTTCCTTCAGGATCAATAAAGTATCTATCTATCTATCTACTATACTATGACTTTTATTTATTTATTTGACATACTATACGATGACTTTTATTTATTTTTTGACATACTATACTATGTCTTTTATTTATTTATTTGACATACTATACTATGACTTTTATTATTTATTTGACATACTATACTATGACTTTTATTATTTATTTGACATTACTATACTATGACTTTTATTTATTTATTTGCACACTATACTATGACTTTTATTTATTTATTTGACATACTATACTAAGACTTTATTATTTATTTGACATACTATACTACTGACTTTTATTTATTTATTTGACATCTATACTATGACTTTTATTTATTTATTTGACATACTATACTATGACTTTTTTTATTTATTTGACATACTATACTATGACTTTTATTTATTTTTTGACATACTATAACTATGACTTTTATTTATTTATTTGACATACTATACTATACTTTTATTTATTTATTTGACATACTATACTATGACTTTTATTTATTATTTGACATACTATACTATGACTTTTTTTATATTTATTTGACATACTATACTATGACTTTTTTATATTATTTGACATACTATACTATGACTTTTATTATTATTTGACATACTATACTATGACTTTTATTTTATTTATTTGACATACTATACTATGACTTTTATTTATTTATTTGACATACTATACTATGACTTTTATTTATTTATTTGACATACTATACTATGACTTTTATTATTATTTGACATACTATACTATGACTTTTATTTATTTATTTGACACACTCTACTATGACTTTATTATATTTATTTGACATACTATATTATGATTTTTTTTATTTATTTGACATACTATACTATGACTTTTATTTATTTTTTGACATACTATACTATGACTTTTATTATTTATTTGACATACTATATTATGACTTTTTTTTATTTTTTGACATACTATACTATGACTTTTATTTATTTATTTGACATACTATACTATGACTTTTATTTATTTATTTGACATACTATACTATGACTTTTATTTATTTATTTGACACACTATACTATGACTTTATTTATTTATTTGACATACTATACTATGACTTTTTATTTATTTATTTGACATACTATACTATGACTTTTATTTATTTGACATACTATACTATGACTTTTATTTATTATTTGACATACTATACTATGACTTTTATTTATTTGACACACTATACTATGACTTTTATTTATTTATTTGACATACTATACTATGACTTTTATTTATTTATTTGACATACTATACTATGACTTTTATTTATTTATTTGACATACTATACTATGACTTTTATTTTTTGACATACTATACTATGACTTTTATTTATTTATTTGACATACTATACTATGACTTTTATTTTTTTTTTTGACATACTATACTATGACTTTTATCTATTTTTTTGACATACTATACATGACTTATTATTTATTTGACATACTATACTATGACTTTTATTTATTTATTTGACATACTATACTATGACTTTTATTTATTTATTTGACATACTATACTATGACTTTTATTTATTTTACATACTATACTATGACTTTTATTTATTTATTTGACATACTATACTATGACTTTTATTTATTTATTTGACATACTATACTATGACTTTTATTTATTTGACATACTATACTATGACTTTTATTTATTTATTTGACATACTATACTATTACTTTTATTTATTTATTTGACATACTATACTATGACTTTTATTTATTTATTTGACATACTATAATATGACTTTTATTTATTTATTTGACATACTATACTATGACTTTATTTATTTTGACATACTATACTATGACTTTTATTTATTTATTTGACATACTATACTATGACTTTTATTTATTTATTTGACATACTATAACTTTTAACTAAGACAGACACACTGCCTCTCTGCTGCCACACATCCACAGTATGGTGCTATTGTATTGTATTCATATCCATATTCATATTTATTCATATTTGTTATTATTGGTGTAATGACACTGTTTACATCCCACCTGAGTACTTGACTTCTTTAATTATTATACCATTACATGGCACTACTGTACCATACACCATAGTATACACTGCTATTATTCAGTACTGCACAAGAGTACTCAGTACTCTTGCACTATTTGCACTATTTGTCTATTTGCACTACAAATGGCACAATGACACTTCACTGCTGTACTTATGTATCTTATTTTTATTTATTTCACTTTATAATCGTTTGTAACTCTTTTTAAGGTGTATTGGTGTTGGACTGTTATTAAGCTACTGGATGCCTAAATTTCCTTCAGGATCAATAAAGTATCTATCTATCTATCTACTCTACTATGACTTTATTTATTTATTTGACATACTATACTATGACTTACTAATTTTATTTGACATACTATACTATGATTTTTATTTATTTATTTGACATACTATACTATGACTATGACTTTATTTATTTTTTGACATACTATACTATGACTTTATTTATTCATTTGACATACTATACTATGATTTTATTTATTTTTTTTGACATACTATACTATGACTTTTATTTATTTTTTGACATACTATACTATGACTTTTATTATTTATTTGACATACTATATTACGACTTTATTTATTTATTTGACATACTATACTAGACTTTTGTTTATTTATTTGACATACTATATATGACTTTTGTTTTATTTATTTGACATACATACTAATGACTTTTATTATTTATTTGACATACTATACTATGACTTTTTTATTTATTTGACATACTAACTATGACTTTTTTATTTTTTTGACATACTATACTATGACTACTAATTTATTTGACATACTATATTATGACTTTTGTTTATTTATTTACATACTATACTATGACTTTTATTTATTTATTGACATACATACTAACTTTTATTATTTACATACATATATTTGACATTTCTATAGTATGATTTATATTTATTTATTTGACATACTATACTATGACTTTTATTTAATTATTTGACATACTATACTATGACTTTTATTTATTATATACTATACATGACTTTTATTTATTTATTTGACATACTATACTATGACTTTTATTATTTTTTGACATACTATACTATGACTTTTATTTATTTTTTACATACTATACTATGACTTTTATCTATTTTTTGACATACTATACCATGACTTACTAATTTCTTGACATACTATACTATGACTTTTAATTTATATTTGACATCTAATATTCGACTTATTTATTATTAATTGACATACTATACTATGACTTTATATTTATTTGACATACTATACTATGACTTTTATTAATTTATTTGACATACTATACTATGACTTTTATTTATTTGACAAACATACTATGACCTTATTTATTTATTTGACATCATACTATGACTTTTATTTATTTGACACACTATACTATGACTTTTATTATTATTTGACATACTATACTATGACTTTTTATATATTGACACACTATACTATGACTTTTTATTTATTTATTTGACATACTATATCACGACTTTTGTTTATTTATTTGACACACTATACAATGACTTTTATTTATTTACACTTAGCAAACTAACCTTAGCAAGTTATCTTCATTTAGTTAGCTGTTAGCTAGTTAAAGTGGTCTTTAGCTAACTAGACATATTCATCTGATTAGCTTTAGCTAACATAGCCAGCTGGGCTGAACATTTAAAAATATATATCAAGCTGTGACTTTTCTTACTAATATTGTGATTTAAATAGATTATTTTCTATAAATCAATCTCCTGTTTTTCTGCTGATTTGACGGTCTAACGTACACAGTTACAGTGTTAGAAAGTACATTTACTCAAGTACTAGATTTTTAAGTACTTGAGTATTTTCCTTTCATGCCACTTTATACTTCTACTCCAGTACATTTATACTTCTACTCCAGAACATTTCAGAGGGAGAAGTTGTACTTTTTATTCCATTTATCTGCATTTACGCTCTACATTTATCTGACAGCTTCAGTTAGTTACTTTACAAACATATGAAAATGCACAGCTGAAACGATTAGTCGATTAACTTATTAATCGATTGACTGAAATTAATTGGCACCTATTTTTGATTATGTCATTTTTTAAGCAAAATCATTTCATGTTTCCAGCTTCACAAATGTGACGATTTGCTGCTTTTCCTTTTTAATTATTTTAATATATATAGATCTATTAAATATATAATATGTCATAATATAACATTCACAGGGGACATGTCTTTCTTTTAATACTTAAAGTGCATTTTTCCTGATTTTACTTACATGCTTTTACTGAAGAAACATTTTCAATGCAAGACTTTTACTTGTTACAGAGTATTTTTACAGTGTGGTATTATTACATTTATTAGGATCTGAATACTTCCTCCAGCACTGCACAGTTGTCAACACAATACATTTTTATTAATAATCACAAACTTGCTTTGTAAGTAACCTGAGGTAGTTTTTAACAAACAAAAGATAATTTTAGCTGTCATTCATATGATATTACATTAGTGGTTTACTTCATGAATCGAAGATATTCTGTGTTTAAAGTAAACAGCTTGTTTAAGGTGAGACAGCTCAGTCTGTGTTCAACTTTATTGGTATATTTAGTTGTAACAGTTTGACTCTGATCAATAAATGTCAGGTTGTCCTGTATAATGTTAATAATGAATATCACTGAGGTGTTTCTTCAGCTGATAATCATAATTCAGATTGATACTTGGAGCAGTTCTGTTTTCACTCTCTGATCAGCATCACAGTGTTCCATGTTGTTGAGTCTAATTGTCTGATAAATGTTAGTTGTGACACCTACAGTACAGGTACTTATGGCTGAAACCTTGTCTACGTACAGTGCAGGTAAATAACACCTGGCAGGTGTGTTTTTGTTAAAAACAGCAGGAATGTGATGAAGCTGCAGGTGTTGGAGTTCTTGTTTTTCATCTGTGCTCGTTGTGTTTTTAATGCAGTCGGTTTCTTTGCTTCATGGTGTGAATAGTTGACCTCATATCAGTAACACTTGTTATGTGAATACAGACAGTAGAAACGGGTTTATCAAGAAAATCACGTTGAACAAATGTTAAATCTAATCTTTCCTCTGTGACAGGACTACATATATGTAGAGACTGTGATCAGTACAGGTTGTAATATAATATTTTACACTAGTGGCCAGTTAGTTCAGGATTTGCACAATTCTTTTTAAAATGTTTTACTGATTTAATTTTAGGTGTTTAAAACTCTGTTTTCTTGTCAGCAGCTCAGATGTGGAGGAAGAGGAGCTGCAGGTGGAAACACTCGAGGATATTGTTATCATTCAGTTTTCCCTAACATAGTTACTTTTTGAATGACATATAAACATTTAAACTTTATACTGCATGATCATCTTCTCAGTCAGGCTAGGCATTATCTGTTGAGACTGATTCTTTAGTCAATCTGAAACGTGATAGTGTGACACGAAAATAAAATACATTATGTTAAAGTTACTCATTAATGATAAGCTTCTACTAATTCTGAAATACTGACGTGAAATTCAATAAACTAGTAACTTAAACATTTGACTAGTAAAGAATTTGGGATTATATTTAGAAATCCAGGTTACTGGATTATTACTTAAGTTTTTTCTCTTTTTGTAAAAATAAAAAAGCTGAAACATGAAATAGTGGAAGAAACATACAAATATAACTAATAAGATAATAATATAATACATTTCAAAATGTAGGTTCTTGTACTAATTGAGCAAGGAAGATGTGGCATTTCTGGCTACTATGTTTAGATCATGAAAAAGACTTGCAACTCAGAAATGTTTTTATTGTGCAACAGAAATGATATTTTTTCTTGCCAGATGTTCAGAAAAATCTTAGTCATATAATTCTGAAAAAACAACAACTATAAAAGCACATTGCTATTTAACTAAAACTCATTTATTGACATGATTTAAACATAAAAATGAGTTTTAGTTAAATAGCAATGTATAGGGGGACACTTACTCGTGCACAAGCACGCGCACGACACGCACACACATGCACTCACGTGCACGCGCATTTTCACATGCACGCGCAAAGTCGCCATACTATTACTACTGATGTCTGGCTTTAGGTCTTTTGCGGTAGCAATCCGTAAAACAGCGTGGAGGTTATCATCGCTGATCCGTGATCTGTGCTTGGTCTTGTCAGATTCATGATTGAAAACATCTGTTTGCACATGTTGGTGCTTCCAAACATGGACAGGACACGGGCAGCTTGAAGTCGGAGCTGTGGCATCAAAGCAGGGGGGGGAGACGGTAAAAGTCCTCGATTGCAGCATCCTGGAACTTTCCTCTCAGGCTACCGTTGCATTGAAGTTCTATTAACTCCATCTGAAGGTGATGTGGTGCACTGTGGAACGTCGGTGGTGAAAGGATGGGCAAAGATGGGAAAGGTTAAGTGCGGTGGCTTTAAAGTCAGAGAAGCGCCGCTCGGGTTCATGAATCAACCGGTTCACTTTGGTAGCCAATCGAGTGCATGAAAAAAAGCACCCGGGACTGAGGTTGAGATGCTCTGACAGACAGGAAAGTGGGCAAGACTATCCTGTTGGAGTTGAGGCTTCCATAGGAGCAGTTTCAGCTGGAAAGCTGTGATCGCGTCGTACATTCCCCGTTATGACATGTTTTGCGGCCCTTCAGCCTCTGGTTCAGTTGGGCGAGATGCTCCGTTATGTCAGACAACATGGAAAAATCACACAGCCAGTTTGGATCTGACAGTTCGAGCAAGAGTTTTTCCTTTACTTAGCATGAACAGAGCAATTTCATCTGGAAGCTCAAAAGAATCTCTTGAGGACGGCGCTCCTACTCAGCCACCTTACTTCTGTATGGTACAGCACATCTCCTTTTTCCGTGCCCACCTCCTCACAATAGTTGGAACTGACGGTGATTCAGGCCTCGCGCCCGAATGAAGTTCACCGTTTTCCTGACTGTGGTCATTACGTTATCCGGTTCCAGAATCTTGCCACACAGAGCTTCTTGGTGGATAATGCAATGGTAAGCTTCAGAGGTGTGTGGCAGTTACTTTTTTGCATTTTCTCTTTCACACCGTTCCAACCGAGCCAGTTCTCCTCGCCACACATTGCAGGTGCTCCATCGGTAGTAAACCCCACCAACTTTTCCCAGGGTTATTTCATTTTACTTACAGACTTCTCCACCACATTGAAGATGTCCCTCCCCGTCATCGTCCCGTTCATGGTGACCACATCCAGGAGCTCCTCGCTGACAGAGAAGTCCGCCTTCACGCCTCTTAAAAACATGGCTAGCTGCGCCGTATCAGTACTGTCAGTGCTTTCGTCAACAGCTAATGAAAACTCCAGATAACTGCGTGCTTCCTCAGCCAGCTGTGTTGTCAGATTTCCCGCTAGCTCCCTGACTCGGTCTGCGATAGTGTTTCTTGACAAGCTGACATTGTTAAAAGCCTGTTTCTGGTCAGGGCTCACCTGCTCACATACCTTCAGCATACACTGCTTTAAAAATGCGTCTTCTGGAAAACACTTTGAAGATCGGGCAATTTCTTCAGCCACAATAAAGCTGGCTTTCACTGCTGCATCATTTTTTGCTGCAACATATTCTGTTGAGAATGCAGACTGCCTTTATTTCTTGGACTTTTTGTTGCTTTTCTTGGTGGCTAAGGTTAGCATACTTAGCTCCGTGTTTGGGTGTGGAAGTGCCGCCTTAAATTGTATTCCTTGGATACTGCCACTGCCTCGTGGCAAAGAAGACATACCGGCTTGTCTCCATTAAGCACAAACATGTATTCGCTTTCCCATCTCTCATTAAATTGCCTTCCCTCTGGATCAACTTTTATTTTCTTGGACATTTTGGCGACCACATCACTCTGCTAGAGTGCCGCTGCTGGAAACGGCTGATATTGAGACGCTTCAGTAAGCAGGTAACAAAATCGAGATGCATTGCGGGACATGTAGTTTATGGACACCGTACTTCTGTAAAGCGGCATAGAATTGTATGATAAGCAAATTATATTCTTTGCAAGCTCTCGCGGGCCACATTAAATGAGGTGCCGGGCCGGATTCGGCACCCTCATATTGTTTGACACATGTGGTCTAGATACATGAAACTCAGTTATTCATCATGAAAATGACTCCATCTTCACACCTCTAAAGGTGTTAGCGGTGGCAAGTCTGAGACCCCTTGATGAGAATGGGTGATTTTAGACCAAGTTTATTTCTAGAGCTTCTGGGGTGCTGAAACTGAAATATGTTGATCTCCCACTCATTCTAGAGCAATACCGTGGTGGTTCACATCTCTATGTATTTGTAACTCTGGGGGAAGATGTCCATTTTAAATTACATATGAATGGGGGTTGAAATTTTTTTGAAAAAAAAAATTTAAAAAGTTTAAAAAGTCAAGTATAGAATGTCTTTAAAAAGTAAAAAAAAAAAAAAAGTTTAAAAACAAAAAAAAAAAAAATAATAGTATTTCCGAAAAATTAAAAAAATAAATAAATAAAAAAGTTTAAAAAAAAAGTCAAACTATAGTATGTCCTAAAAAAGTAAAAAATTAAAAATAAAATAAAAAAAAAGTTTTTAAAAAAAAGTAAAAAGTAGAGATGTCCTTAAAATGTAAAAAACAATAATAAAAAATAAAAAAATAAATAAATAATGTTTAAAAAAGTCAGAATATAGTATCTTTCCTAAAAAGGAAAAATAATAAAAAAATAAAAATATTTAAAAAAAAAAGTATGTATGTCCTTAAAATGAAAAAAACAATAAAACATAAATAAAAAATACATAAAAAGGTTTAAAAAAAAGTTCAAAGTACAGTATTCCTAAATAAGGAAAAAAAAAAAAAATAAAAATGAGTCAAAGTATAGTATACGGTCTTAAAATGTAAAAAAAAATAAAACATAAATACAAAATAAAGTAAAAAGTTTTAAAAAAAAAAGGTCAAAGTTAAAAAAGTCAAAATATAGTATGTCCTAAAAAAGTACAAAGAAAAAAAAAAAAAGAGTTAAAAAAAAGTCAAAGTATAGTATGTCCATAAAAGTTAAAAACAAAAAAACATAAAAAAAAAAATATAAAAGTTTAAAAAAGATGTCAAAGTACAGTATGTCCTAAAAATGTAAAAAACAATTAAAAATAAAATTAAAAAGGCAAAAGTACAGTATGTCCTAAAAATGTAAAAAAAAAAAAATAAAGCTAATAAAAAAATGTTTAAAAATCATAATATATATTTAAGTATATATATATAGTTATTTAGATTATAACATATTAAAGTAAGTTTAAAAAAAAAAAAAGAAAAAAAAAAAGGAGGAAAGTATAGTAATCATAAAAATGTAAAAAAAAAAAAATAAATTAAAATGTCTAAATGGAACAAGAAAAAGTCAAACAAATTAAAAATTAAAAAAAAATTAAAAAAGTTTAAAAACTTTTCAAAGTTATAGATGTCTTAAAAAATAAAAAAAAAATAAAAAATAAAAAAAATAAAATTTTTTAAAAAAGTCAAATACAGTAAGTTCAAAAAAGAAAAAAAAAAAAATATATATAAATTGAATAATGTAATATCATATCAATGCAAGGTTTTATCTCTGAAATTCCTTGGTCAAGGAGGCATAAAGCTACAGGTCTATTCCTGAGGCCTAGTGACCAACATAGTCAAAAGTCCTAGCTCCCCAACCATAAAGATGTATCAATATAGCCATTGTCCATACTGCCATACTGACTCGTTGAAATCAGTTGAGAAATGTATACGTTATAGTGCTTTTAATCTATAAAAAACAGCAGCTCACCGTTCACTAGTATAGGGTGTAAAAAACCAGTCTTGCCCGGTCCAAATATGTTGCCCAAAAATGACGTAACGACGCAAAGGGCTGAAGCGTCCTGAAAGTTCTATAGTATGCTTCCCAAACTCTTAATTGCATAACACATTTCCCTCATTGCATCCTTTTTCCCTTGGCCTATGTAGTCCCTAAAAAACCAAAAAAAATGGAGAGAACGCAGCAGGCAAAGGAAACCAATCAGGAGAGAGGAAACGAGGAAATCTGTTCTAAAAGTCAACTGAGAACGGTCGTTTCCCCTCTGGAAAAAAGCGTCAAACGAGAAGCCTACGTCAACTATATGTTACAGAAAAGCGGGACACAGCCAGCAGTTAAGATCACAACTGGAACAGAGCTGTCATAGTACAGGGCTTAAAAACAGCTATAAAAGACTAAAGGGATGGAGTTTGATGTTTGAAACCTTGTAAAAAATATAAAAAAGCAAATAAAGAACAACACCAGTATAATTTAAAAAATAAACAGTAGCAGAAGCAGCAGTGTTTTCCCCCTACTCACTGTAGCCTGTTACCTGTTTAACAAACACCTGCACATTAAAAACATCTAGCTGCAGTCCTGTATTTAACTGATTCTCTGTTAAGATCTAAGGAACCAACTCTACAGGCACAATATCTGTTATATATTTAAACATAATTATTGTGTGAATTTATTGAATAAGTCTAGAATGAGAATTCTTATATTTTAAAACCTAGAATATGACAATGTTGTGTCTTAAAGAACACTGTGACAAAATAAAATGCTGTCTTGATTTCAGGGAAAATGTAAAAAAAAAACTCCAAATCAAACCCCAGTTTAGGAATTATCAGCCAGCCAGACAAGTGAATAAAAAGGTAAATAAGAATAAAAATAAAGTTACAGGAGTTTATTGCTGACAGACAGACTCTCTTCCTCTCTTGAGGACTTTAATTGTATCATCAATAAAAGTTACAGGGAAATAACAAATCATGATAAGAAAAATCAATTCTAATAAGTGCAGAAAGATGTTTTTTAGACCCATTATGTCAGTTACGATTAAACTTCCACTAAGTGACAGGCTGCTTCAATCGCAGTGTGTTGAATGAGAGATACTGAAAGACCCCCCCTTCGTGCTGCTATTACACACATACAGTTAACAACTGTCAAAACCAACAGTTAACACAGTTCACACGCAACAGTTAACACTGTTCAACCCTACAGTTAACTATGTATCACGACCTACAGTTAACAAACTGTTCAGAGCTAACAGTTAACCAAATGTTCCCACGCTGTGTACGGTTAGGTAAAAAGACTTCCGTGATATGGCTGCTCTCCGGTATCCTCCTCCTCCGTGCAGAAATAAAAACTTTGGGACGATCTTCAAGAAGTGCACACGAACAACTTCCGGTTCAAGAAGGAAAGATAGTGAGTCGATGAAACGACAAATAAGAGCTATGGAATGCACCCCAAGTATATATTTCTTTGGGAGATTTCATGATTCGCTGGGCGCGCTTACCCAGAATGCCCGCTCCTACTCTGCCTCTGTTTGGCTATACCCTTCCAGACGTTCCAGGCGTCTGCTAAATGCTAACATTAGCCTAACTATAATGCTAACAAGCGTAATGAACTAGAAAGGCCCAAATATTGGCAGTTTAACGTAAATTGATGGTGAATCAAAGTGACTTAATAATGAAATAGCATACGAAAATTGAAAAAAAAAACCTATCCGTTGTTGGTTTGTAGTGGACAAACGGCGGTACTACAAATTCAGTGTCCGTCACGTGATGCCATTGGGCCGATTTTTAAACGTTTTTTTTTCTACAAAACAACCTAGATATTGCTACTGATGGACAATACACACCAAGTCACCAGTTGTGACAAACATTATTGAGTGATTAGTTGAAAAATCACACAAAATACCAGTTTTGCAGTTGTTATTTTGTGTACAATTTATTTTTTAAATGGCAAGTTCCTGAGAAATAAAAAGGCAGCGGCCATAAATAAATTATTTATATAACAGAGCAGCATTTACATTTTTTGTATAACTTGAACTTGTTATTCTTGAAGTCACTGAGAATTGAGAAATACTAAACACTTTTTGTAAAATGTGTTTATTGTTTAAGTTAAGTTAAGCATGAATAAATGTTACCTTTTGCCTTTGTGTTTACATTCTTTGATTTAACTTTTTCAAATATAAAAACTCCATAATTTTATACACACTTTATTCTACTTTCATGACATAATTTACCAGACCGCCTTTATTAGTGCACAGCGGACTGGAATAGATCCTGAAATTAGCACCGCTATGTACTGAATCCACAATCGTGAAATACTGAAAGATTCACACCCATGTTGATCTGCATACTGACGACTAAATGAAGGATTCAGTTTGCAGACTGTAAACACTGAAGTATACTCAAGCAAGACGTATCACATGACTGACGGCCGGGCCGGTCTCAAGGCAGCCCGCCAGCGGCTCCGTCACATCTCCAAAAATGTACTTAAAACATTAAATATTTGTGTATTTCTACAGGACTCCAGCTGAAGAAAATCACAACTCAACAGGTAAATAAAGAAAGAGAAATAAATAAATAAAGTCAAGTCTCAGTTTAATCTTTTCTTAAATTCACTTCTTTTACTGACAACTCTCTTGTTTCTGTTCAGAGTCTGTCAGGTTGGTGGGAGGAGACAGTCGCTGTGCAGGAACACTGGAGGTGAAACATCAGGGAGACTGGAGACCAGTGGATGACTTTGAGTGGACCCTGAAGACAGCAGCTGCTGCATGCAGAGAGTCGGACTGTGGATCTGCTGTTTCTGTAGGACAGAGAAAGGAGTCCTCAGAAAGATCTGTGTGGTGGATCAGCTCTGACTGTGTTCAGTCTGGATCTGCTCTGAGGGAGTGTGCACAATCATATTACTCTTACTCCCATCCTGGATCTCACCTGCTCAGGTAAGCCCATCAGTGACATCATCTATGACATCATCTATGACAGTAATGTACCCAGGTTGAAAACACACGGACACCAGCTAGAATAGTAGCAGACTGTCTCAGCAGCCATGATGGAGTCTGTTGATCTGCTGCCTCCGTAAATCAGCTGCTGAATGCACCGAGATGT
>CAKAOJ020001968.1:0-24686 GCA_916701645.2 Sebastolobus alascanus
CTTAATGTGTGTCCGATAATGCAGATGGTTAGGAAAGATGGTTAGTTTGCATGCAAGACCCTATGTCTGTGTGGAGCATAAACTAAACACATCAGATGTGGCGAAGCCAGCTAACCAAATATCCTGACTACAACACTATCACAACAGTAAAACTTAATGAATTACATTAAACCAAATCAATACATGTACATTTACAGAAGTTAAGTTGAACAGTCTTGCTCAGCCGTGTGCAATTGCTAATGCTAAGGTAAAGCCCAGTACGTTACCAAACCATGGAAGAAAGGGGTTGTTATTCCAAGGAGGGATTCGAGAAAGCCGACTGGAGAAGGTTGTGTTTCCAGGGTCGAAGTTGTTGTTGTTCTTGCTGTGTGAGATCCAGTTGTGCAGTTGGAGGGAAACTGGTCCAGTCCTGTTTCTGCAGCTTGGTGGCTTGGTGCTAACTTCCTTGGTTGAAGTTAGTTGATCAAAAGGCAGGCACTCGCGTCTTCTGCCTTAGAAGTTCCTTGTGTTTCTATGTCTGTCTGCTAACAAGACATAGATCAGAGCAGAGCTGCTTCTTCATGCAGTCTCTGGCTGGAGAGCTTAGGTGAGAAGAGCTGCAGCTGACCTCCTGCGGGGCAGGGGTGTTGAAAGGCCAGGAACAAGAGAGCAAAGAGGCTGAGCTTCCTCCAGGTCAGCAGCCGAGAAGACAAGAGGGAGACCTTCCTATTTATCCCGCCTAAATTCACATGTACTTGTGAATGAGTCATCATGTTACAGTAGCCAATGGAAATGGTTACTGAGTGCATGGGTGGAGCTACTCAATGAGTGACCCAAAGGAATCCTGGGAAGTGCAGTTCATGTCTTTGCCACCATCTTGGATGGTCAGGTCGCAACAGTAACCAGATAATCAATGTTATTCACTTCACCGGTCAGTGGTGTTAATCTTATGGCTGATCGGTGTATATCCTAATATAACAGTCACAGGGGACGTTTTCTTTCTTTTAATACTTAAAGTATAAAGTACATGTTGTAAGACTTTTACTAAAGTAACATTTTCAATGCAAGACTTTTATTTGTAACAGAGTATTTTTACAGTGTGGTATTAGTACTTTTACTGCAACACTGCACAGTTGTCAACACAATATGTTTGCATTAATAATCAGAAAACTTTCTTTGTAAGTAACCTGAGGTAGTTTTTAACAAAAAAAAGATAATTTTAGCTGTTATTCATATGATATTACATTAGTGGTTTACTTCATTAATCAAAGATATTCTGTGTTTAAAGTAATCAGCTTGTTTAAGGTGAGACAGCTCAGTCTGTGTTCAACTTTAATGGTATATTTAGTTGTAACAGTTTGACTCTGATCAATAAATGTCAGGTTGTCCTGTATAATGTTAATAATGAATATCAGTTTTTCTTCAGCTGATAATCATAATTCAGACTGATACTTGGAGCAGTTCTGTTTTCACTCTCTGATCAGCATCACTGTGTTCATGTTGTTGAGTCTAATTGTCTGATAAATGTTAGTTGTGACACCGACAGTACAGGTACTTATGGCTGAAACCTTGTCTACGTACGTATAACACATTTCAAAATGTAGGTTCTTCTTGTATTAATTGAGAAAGGAAGATATGTCATTTCTGGCTACTACGTTTAGATCATGAAAAAGACTTGCAACTCAGAATTTGTTTTTTTTGTGCAACAGAAAGAATAATTTTTCTTTCAGATGTTCATAAGAATCTTACTCATATAATTCTGAAAAAAAACAAACTATAAAAGCACATTAGTATTTAACTAAACTGATTTATTGACATGATTTAAACATAAAAATTAGATAATATTGGACCAAAACTCATTTTAATTCAACCTTTTCAAGACAAAAGAGATTCTAATAAACACACCGTGTTAAAAAGCTGATTTGTGTGAGTAACACACACGAACACTCATAGATAAACTCTGAGGTCAAAGTTTTCCTGTAAATGGAGAGGGGAGGAGCCACACTGATCATGCGTGTTAAGAACATGAGAACAGGGAGGAAACCCTGAAAGTTAAAGAGTTCAGTCAGTCAGCTCAGAGTCCATTTAGAGTAAAACGGCACAGAGGAGTGACATCTGAAGAGTGAAGCAGGGTGAGTGTTAATCCAACATTTTATTACTTTACTGTTAAAGTCTCTGAGTCAGTTTTGTCCCTGTGGACTGTAGAGGAGAGAAATGTTAGAATGAACTCAACAGTTTGATTCATCTGTGAACACAAAGTCGTGATTGGCTGAATAATACTCATTAAATCTGCTGTAACCCAAGAAAATAAGCAGAGATTTAAAGAGAACTGACCAGGTGGCAGTGCTTGGTGGTTTTATTATACTGTATACTTGTGGTGTGTGTGTGTGTGTGTGTGTGGTGTGTGTGTGTGTGTGTGTGTGTGTGTTACTTCCTGTTTTCTCAGTCTTGCCTGTGACTCTTGAACGAACTTGTTTCCTTTAAATGTTCTGAGCTCACAGTCAGTGTTCCTGTTTTACCTGTCAGACTGACTTCAGATCAGAAGATGATTGACTGTGTGGAGGAAGAGGAGGACAAAGCAGAGTCTCTAGTCTCCGGCTGTCTGTCTATGAAGAGTGACTGGTCTAAAGGTCATCCTCCATGTTTCAGTAATGAACCTGGACCCTCAAGGTCAAAGTAAGAGAGCTGCTACTAACTCATTTATAGGACTCATTTTTAGTTACCTCTGACAATACCATGCTTTCTGTTGATTTTGTCTGTGTATATTCAAATTTCTACACAAATGTATTTGCCAACTAAAATTTCACAGACCTCGTCAAATAAACTCTTCCTCATAGTATCTGTGACAGCTGTCAGTCACATAGAAAAGATGTAATCTAATCAAATAGGACGGCTACAAACCTTTAACCTCGTTATTGTTGACAGTAGCAGTAGTTTGTGTGTTTAGAGCTACCTTAATGACCTAAAAAGGGAATTGATCAAGGATTCATGTGATATGAATAAAATCATCTTGGTGTTTGCAGAGTTCAGTACAGACAGAGAGCAGAGTCTCCAGTACCCAGCTGTCTGTCTATGAAGAGTGACCGGTCCATAGATTCTCCTCCAGACTTCAGTGATGAACCTGGACCTTCAGACACAAAGTAAGAGACTGTTTTTACTGTAAGCTGACCTGATGGATGATGATGCATTGAGACTAAAAGATTTATATTCCTGATGCAGAACTATTAGTGCAGATACTGTTTCAACCTAAGATGGATCACACACAAACTACTGATGGTATTTCTGTAGCAAAACACCTGAAAACCTCCATTTCACAATTTATCATCAATTTAAATCATGTTTTCATTCAGATCCACTGCAACAGGAAATAAACGGGGACACATTTGGTCTGCGACTATTCAAAATAGTGGAATACTGGAAGAATGAGCTTCAAATGTGTAATTAAGTTTCTCATATTTGTCCTCAAAATATTTTATTTATTTGACTTCTCCTAGAATCAGCTATTATGACCTATTGGGGGTCATCTTGAATCAGTGCACATCATAATTGTGCAACATGTGGTGAAAAAGCATCTGTAGAAAATATTTGCTCATCTTGATTATATGTGTTGATGGTTTGAGTTTGTTCTTTCACTACATAATGTATGTAAAATGTGCTGAAGGAAACATCTGCTCAAAGGTCCACTTACTAATGATTCAGAGCTTTCAGTTGAAAGCTCAGAATCATTAGTAAGTGGACCTTTGAGCTTAGATTCTCTGCACCACATATTGTTTCTGAAGGTCAAGAACAAGCATCTCTGGTGTAAAACTATCTGCTGACATGAAATGGTCAAATGCATATTTATACCACTTCTGTTTTTTAGAATATTTGAATTCATGCCTTCATTTGATAGTTGACAGTAGAAAGTGGCAGAAAACATATTGACATTTAAAAAAGGAACACCAAGGACACCAGTGTTACATGATGTGTGTCTTAGACTGCTGGTCTACATCAATATTTAGACCACTTCTAACCTCAGTTCAATCACCTCAGTGGTGATATGAATGGAGTTTAGAATTTCAACATTTGTAATATAAATAAACATGCTGTCACTTCTTTAATCTATTTAATGTGTTAACAATAAACACTTATAAATCAGAGAAACTGTGTCAGACCTCTCTGACTTCTTTAGTCTTCCAGTAGTTATAGTTTATACAGGTGCTGTCCACTGGAACGGAGAGATCCATGACAGGATGTCAGCAAATGTTGTTACTGTCATCCTGCAGCTAGCGACCATGCTACCAACAGACACGGTATATTGGTAGCTATAACTAGTTAGACAGTAAAATAACGTTAGCTATAACTAATTCCATAAATACAGAACTAGACTTTAGTTGACCACGTATAGCACAGATGGAAATAATCCGAGTTACCTTACTGGTGTGTTCATCACTGTGGAAACTACAAGCTAGCTGCTGCCCAAATCCTGTCATGTATCTCTCCGTTCCAGTGGACAGAACCTGCATAAACTATAACTACTGGAAGACTAAAGAAGTCAGAGAGGTCTGACTCAGTTTCTCTGTTTTATAAGTGTTTATTGTTAACACATAAAATACATTCAGAAATAACAGCATGTTTATTTATATTGTAAATGTTGAAATTCTCCACTCCATTCATATCACCACAGACAGGCAGTTACTGTTTACTGTGATGATGCTGCCACCTTGTGGTTTCCTGGAGCATCCTCTCAATATGAACGTACATGAGCAAGTTGCAGTTCTTTTATGTAGTTATATAGTTTATATAGTTATTTAGCCTCCAAAATAATATTAATGTTTAGAAATGGCCGTTGTTCCTCTTTAATAAACAAACTTGAGGCAGATCATTAAATGTTTAATAAGACAGTCAGATAGGAAAATCAGCTAATTCTTGTTTATTAAAGCAGGAGAGTTACAATAAAGGAACATTTTCATTACAGACTGAATGCTGAATTCAGTACGAACACTTTATTTCTTCTCTGTGACCATCTGAGCTTCAGTGTCGGCCAAGTCTTGATATTTTTCACCAACAATCAACAAATGATTTTAGTAATAAAGTAATGTCTCCACAGAGAGAAGAAGAGGAGTCATGCTGCTGTGGAGGAACTGATGTCCAGATCCAGAACAAGACCTGGACCTCAGACAGCCAGTCAGACCAGCACTGTACAAAGTAAGACTGTAGATCTGTCTGCTGATGTCTTCATGTCTGGAAACAGGACTTGTTGTTTTAATACACTGACTATTGTTGTGATAACTGTTTAAGATCTTCTCCACCATACATATCTGCTCTGTATCACACGTCCTGTGTTCTCCTTTGTGAGAAAATCTGAACCCAAAAGGAATAATTATATATTTGTATGTTTTGTTTTTATGATAGCACTCCGTCTTTGCTTTAACCAATCAGAATGCTGTTTGTTCTCCATCTGCATAGATGAAGATGGAGAACTATTAAACTGTGTGTAAAGCAACAACATCACTGTTCTATCACAGACAGACAGTCACACTGACTAACAGACAGACAGCAGCCAGAGACACAACAAGAGCCACAGACTTTGAACAACAGCTCACATTATCTTTCCTGCTAAAGTCTCCTTCTCTAACTTACTAACACACGTCTGGTCCTGCAGAGCGACATGTTGAACAAGCGACCAAACAAACACCCACTGAGGAAAGGTGCACTGCTAACATCAGTTTTCAGGCTACAGTAGAGTGCTAATTAGCTAGTCAGTTGCAGCACATTAAACATCTTAAAAAGTGTTATGATATAATATCTAATATCAACATTGGTTAGTTTAGATGTTTAACAGGGTCCTGTCACTTCAGTTCCTCTGCTAAAAAAACACCATCTGCACTCAGCTTGTAACTTTCAGATTTCAGCTCATTTGTTTACTTTGTCTTTTGCTGTTTTCTGTTCTGCGTTGTGCCAAGCCATGAATACATGCACTTCTACTGCAGGAAAAACTGAGCTGAGCTGTAGTCACATCAGAGGTTCATTTATTTACTGCTGAAAACTCAACATTTCCTTCTGCTTCACATAATAGTCCTCCACCAGCGGGGGGGCTTTTATTTTGAAGCAGCTATAGGAAACGCAGTGTATTGGTCAACGAGATTCACTGTTGTTTGTTAGAGGTGCTATTCAGTAAATACAGGTCTACACAACAAGACAAGAACATATTCTGCATTATTTGATGAGTTTAACATATTACAGGGAGGAAGGAACAGCCACAGTGAGCTGTTTAGATGAAGAGCTGCTGGTGAGCAGCTGAGGCTCCGCCTCCTCTGCTGTCAATCAAACATGTACACCAACACACAGGCTGTATTCGAAACCTCATAATATACTACTAGTTCAACCTCATACTATACTAGTAGTACAACCTCATACTATACCAGTAGTATGTACTGATTTGGCCAAAATGTAGTATGTAGTATGCGAACAAAAGCAAAATCTCCAGTATGCCAAAAGTACCCGGATGTCGTACTGATTCGGAAAAAATCTCCAGTATGCATCGGACCAGTCTATCTCACCTACTGTATCCCACAATGCAAAGCGCTGGACCGCTACAGGCTACGTTACAACAGCAGCAGCCAAAAACAGCTTGTTTTTTACATTTTTCGTAACTATTGCATCACTAAATTCACTTCTGAAAAATTTTGAGGTGAGAAATCAACTGTGTAGATTTAGAATATTGACAGTTTTACGATGTTAGATGTTGAATCAAACATTTGCTCCACCGTTGTCGGAGTTTAGAAGCTCCACAAACTGCCGGCACAGCTAGCTAGCTCCTGCCGGGATCGCCACCTCTCCAGCCGGGCATTCACTCACACAGACCCGCTATGAGCTGGAGCTCTCTCAAGAGACCGGTCTGTAGACCAGGGGCTTTTATTTCCTGGTTTACGGATAGTTTGTTTAAATATCACAACACAAATGTCCATTATAAATGAACAGTTGTTTATCTGCCTTTTTGGAGTTGAAAAGCTCCACAATCCCCCGCGGGGATAGCTCGCTGGAGAGCCGGCCACAGAGCAGCAGAGTGGCGAGGGAAAGAGAGAGATACCTGCTGAGACAACACGACCCTTTTTAACGTTACTCTAATATCTGCAGGGAGGTCAGTCCACTCGTTTGTTTCTGTAACTGAAAAAGCAGTTTGAGTAACGTAAATTTTGTGGATCAATGTTTTATATCCGCCGTCTCCCCTCGTTGATGATCCTGTTTGTCTGACTTCACTATGAGCTGTTAGAATAAATAGTTTAAACCTGCAGAATCTTATAAAGTAAACTAACAGAACATAAACAACTAAATCAAAGTTGTATTTTTCGATAATATTGTAATAGTGGTACGAGTTTGTGCTCGTTGTCCAGTGTTTTAAGAGCTGAGTTTAAAGGCTAAAGCCTCATCTGGCATACTGCAAATACATCACTTTAACTGTTTCATACTACATACTACTGAGGAACGCAGTATGCAGTATACAGTATACAGTACATACTGCATACTGCGTTCGTCAGTAGTATGTAGTAGGCGGTTTCGAATACAGCCACAGTCAGAGGCTGAGAGAAAAATGAGCATTTCTGATGCTTCTCTTTAAAAATATAAACTATTAACAATTAATGTAAAAATCACGTTGATGTTAGTTTTGACTTCAAGAAGGGATGATGACTTTATAACCTTTACTTCTTTACAGGTTGTTATATTGATCACTTCAATATTGGCAATTAAAATAATAAGTTTCTGTGTTTTGTCTCAAACTTGTCTCTCTCTTTCAGCAGATAGGGTTCTGCAGGAGGTTGTAGATGAATATAAGATCAGTCTGAGGAGGAGATGTGAATGTGTGACTGAAGGAAGTGATGAAACAGGAAGTGGAACCCTCCTCAACAGGATCTACACTGAGCTCTACATCACAGAGGGAAAGAGTGAAGAGGTTAATACCCAACATGAGGTGAGGCAGCTTGAGACAGCTTCCAAGAAGAAGACCCTCCATGACGCTCCAATCAAGTGCCACGACATCTTTAAAGCCTTACCTGACCAACAGGGACACATCAGAGTCGTTCTGACGAACGGCGTCGCTGGCGTTGGAAAAACCTTCTCAGTGCAGAAGTTCACTCTGGACTGGGCAGAGGGCTTGGAAAACCAAGATGTCAGTCTGGTGGTTCTGCTTTCGTTCAGGGAGCTGAACTTGATCAGAGATGAGCAGTACAGTCTTCTCATGCTGCTCCATGTTTTCCATCCAACATTACAGAAGGTCACAGCAGAGAAGCTCGCTGTCTGTAAAGTTCTGTTCATCTTTGACGGCCTGGATGAAAGCAGACTTCCACTGGATTTCAAGAACAATGAGGGTGTGTCTGATGTCACCCAGAAGTCATCAGTCAACGTGCTGTTAACAAACCTCATCCAGGGGAATCTGCTTCCCTCAGCTCTCGTCTGGATAACTTCCCGACCTGCAGCAGCCAATCAGATCCCTCCTGCATGTGTTGACAGGGTAACAGAAGTACGAGGCTTCACTGACGCCCAGAAGGAGGAATACTTCAGGAGGAGAGTCAGTGATGAAGAGCTGTCCAGCAGAATCATCTCACACATCAAGACATCCAGGAGCCTCCACATCATGTGTCTAATCCCAGTCTTCTGTTGGATCACTGCTACAGTTCTGGACCACATGTTGACTACAGACCAGAGAGGAGAGCTGCCCAAGACCCTGACTGACCTGTACTCACACTTCCTGTTGGTTCAGACAAAGAGGAAGAAGCAGAAGTATGGTGAGGGACATGAGACGAGTCCACAGGAGCTGATGGAGGCTGACAGGAAAGTTCTTCTGAAGCTGGGGAGGCTGGCGTTTGAACATCTGGAGAAAGGAAACATCATGTTCTACCAAGAAGACCTGGAGCGGTGTGGTCTTGATGTCACAGAGGCCTCGGTGTACTCAGGAGTTTGTACAGAGATCTTCAAAAGAGAGAGTGTGATCTTCCAGAAAACAGTCTACAGCTTTGTTCACCTGAGCGTTCAGGAGTTTCTGGCTGCAGTCTACATGTTCCACTGTTACACAAACAGCAACACAGAGGTACTGGAGGACTTCCTGGGAAAAGACTACAAGCACAGAGAGTCAAACCCAAAGTCTTTTCTCAAGAACATCTCTAAGCATTTTGGAAACAATGCTAGTCGTGGCCCATCTCTGGAGGTCTTCCTGAAGAGAGCCATGGAGAAATCCCTTGAAAGTAAAAATGGCCACCTGGACCTGTTTGTTCGCTTCCTTCATGGCCTCTCTCTGGAGTCCAACCAGAGGCTCTTAGGAGGTCTGCTGGGTCGGACAGACAACAGTCCAGAAATCATCCAGAGAGTCGTCAACAACCTGAAGAAGATGAACAGAGATAAAACCTCTCCTGACAGAAGCATCAACATCTTCCACTGTCTGACGGAGATGAACGACCACTCGGTACATCAGGAGATCCAAGAGTTCCTGAAGTCAGAGAACAGATCAAAGAAGAAACTCTCTGTGATCCACTGCTCAGCTCTGGCCTACATGCTGCAGATGTCAGAGGAGGTTCTGGATGAGTTGAACCTGAAGAAGTACAAGACATCAGACGAGGGACGATGGAGACTGATTCCAGCTGTGAGGAACTGCAGAACAGCTCTGTAAGTCCAGATGTGATTAACTTTATAGATCAGTGTAGATTAGTAGTTTAGTTCTTCAAATATACACACTATAAATTATTCATAAAATATAATATTCTTATAAGTGTTCCACGTGTTTATTACATAAATATGTCAGTTGTATTTTGTCACAGATGTTCTTGAGCTGTTTCAAATGTTAAGTTAAAAAATGTTTCAGTAGTTTGTGTTTCTAGCTGTCAAGTTAATGAACATTTATTCTATTTACAGAATACATATATATACATACATTTTACAGTTTTTTCTCATTTGTCTTTTGGGGTGATGGAGACGACATGTGAACCTGGTAAAACAAATGAAAAAAAACAAAGATCAGCTGGCTGGTGGAGCGCTGGGTCTAACCGGTGTAACGGCAGCAACAGAACGTTTGCTGATCCGGCGGGGAGTCGGGGCGGTCCTTGGATCAGAGCCCTGGTGCTGGGGTTTGCACTGGCTGAATTTGAGCTAACAGCTAACTGGGGGTACGTCTCCTGGAGCTGCCGCACGCTCTACTCCCGGTGAAGCAGCCTCCCGGCGGCGGGTAGGACGAGGCGGGGGTGCGAGTCGATTTCTCGTTTCTGCCACTTTTAATTTAATCCAGACGGTGCAGTGTCCTTTCAGAGCATGTCTGGTCAGAACGGGCAATGTTAAACACTGAGATAAGATTAGCTGAACCACTGATGTGAGGAGCAAATGTTAATCAAATAAGTCAAACTGTTTAGTCATCAAATGCATGAAGTAAATATAAACTGTCCTCTTTCATAATAACATATTATGTAATGTTTGTGTCATCACAGACTTTCTGGCTGTGGACTCTCAGATACTCACTGTGAAGTTGTGGCCTCAGCTCTGAAGTCCAACCCCTCCCATCTGAGAGAGCTGGACCTGAGTAACAACAACCTGAAGGATTCAGGAGTGAAGTTACTGTCTGCTGGACTGGAGAGTCCAAACTGTAGACTGGAGTATCTGAGGTCAGTTCACTGACTGTAGCTTCTGTAGTTTGTACACACTCTCTCTCCACAAATGGCTCTAGAGACACACTGGACCTTTAACCACAGACCTTATTTCAGGCATCTAACTAAAAACCCATTGACTTCCAGACGAGGGAACAGGAAGTGCTAAAATGCTAACTCATTTCTGGGTTTTAGGACTCATTCCTGCAGCGCTCTATTTGAACATGTCTAAAGGTGCAGCAATCTTCAACAAACACGTATTACACCAACTTAAAGGCACATAAGTGATGATTATGAACGACACCATCTAATTAGAGGTTTTTATGGTTCTAAGTTATTCCCACGTTCTTTTTGACAGCAGATCTAACTGTGCTCTGTTTTCATGTCAGCATTGTCTAATTATTTGAAGCCACAGATATTTAGATATCAACAAGAACCAAATAAATATTCTGCATCAGAAACATCTTTGCAGGTTCATATTTTTATCAAGTCTATCTGAATACAATACTCACATGTTCATATGTACATTCAAAGAGTTATTGATGTCTGTCATCATTCCTTCTGTCTGTGAAGCAATCCCCGTATAACCTGAGTGTTACGAGATGAGGACTAAATCCACAGTCTTGTTCTGTGTAAAATTACCTGTACAGTTGATCTTAAACTAATCGGAGGCTTCAGCAGTCTGAGTTAGATGTATTAGGGCTGGCTGACTTGGACAAAATCAAATATCATGATATTTTTGACCAAATACCTCGATATCGATATTGTAGCATTGACCATTGGTGCTTTCACAAAATATTTACACAATGAGATTTTTGATAAATAATCATCAGTAATGTTGATCTAATGACTAAGTGTGTAAATGACGAATAATAGTACAGCTAGAACAATCTGGTAAGTTCAGAAAATTACATCACTTTACTGTAATGTAGTCTTTAAAACCAGGAAAAGACACTTATACCATATCACGATATTACTAGGGCTGTCAATCGATTTAAATATTTAATCACGATTAATCGCATGATTGTCCATGATTAATCACAATTAATCACAAATTAATAACACATATTTTATCTGTTCTAAATGTACCTTAAAGGGAGATTAGTCAAGTATTTAATCCTCTTATCAACATGGGAGTGGACAAATATGCTGCTTTATGTAAATGTATGTATATATTTATTATTGTAAATCAGTTAACAACACAAATCAATGACAGATATTGTCCAGAAACCCTCACAGGTTCTGCATTGAGCATAAAATAATATGCTCAGATCATAACATGGCAAACTGCAGCCCAACAGGCAACAACAGCTGTCAGTGTGTCAGTGTGCTGACTTGACTATGACTTGCCCCAAACTGCATGTGATTATCATAAAGTGGGCATGTCTGTAAAGGGGAGACTCGTGGGTACCCGTAGAACCCATTTACATTCACATATCTGGAGGTCAGAGGTCAAGGGACCCCTTTGGAAATGGACATGACAGTTTTTCCTCAAGAAAATGCAGTGTTAAGTTTGGAGCGTTATTTAACCTCCTTTACTACAAGCTAGTCTGACCTGGTTGGTACCGATGTATTCATCAGGTTTTATAGTTTACTATGATACCAGTATCTTCACCCAGCTTTAAAACTGAGCCACTACAACCTGTAGGGGACGCAGATAGGAGCTGGTCTAGTTATTAGACAATATTAAAGATAATTATCAATATTAATAAAATTAATATTAATAAATTATCAATATATATTAATAATAACAGGGCACCAAATTACATTGGTACAGAAGCTCAAAAGATATTAAAATGGCTATCAAAAGTAAATAATAATTATCAAAATTATTATTAATTATAATAAATAATATGATTTAATTTACATTAAATCATCCTCGGGGCAGCACTCTTTGAAACAAAGAGAAAATTATAGCAAATTAATGTAGTCTCATAGATAAGTGTCATTAAACATACTAAACTATCAATTTGGAACTTTGATTAATAATTAAATTAATAACTACAACAAAAAAATCACTATATCAATGTATAGTAAAGGTTGAAGGATTTTGGAGTTCTTGACACAGCAGCGGCTGGCATTATTCACTCTTGTACAATATTAAACAGACCAGCATGTATAATCCACAAACATTTATTTACAAGATAATAAAGGTTTAAAACACAATATTAATCTAACTAAATAACTAAACTAAACAAACCAAACACAGAAGAAGGTCATGTAATAAATGACATAAACCTATTGAGCTACCAGATACAGTGAGAAGAAGGTCATGTAATAAATTAAGTAATGAAGTCCAACAAGTCTGATTTAATATTGATCCTCTGATTCTAGACTTGACTGAGATCAGCAGCATGTTAATGATGTGTTTTGACATGAATAGGTGTATGAATGTTGTGGTGACATCTGGATGATGTCTGTAGAAGGCTGACATTATGATGATCCACAATAACACAATGACAAAGTCACTCTACTCATTTTAGGGAAAAGATCATTGATTAGGACATAGTAATGTTGAGCTACACATTTAAAACCTGAACACATCTGATTGGATTATAAAGTGATTTTTATCTTCATCATTTATTCTTTATTCAGTTTGAGTTGGTGCAGTTTGTCAGAGATCAGCTGTGATTCTCTGGCTTCAGCTCTGAAGTCCAACCCCCCCCATCTGAGAGAGCTGGATCTGAGCTACAACAACAAGCTGCAGGATTCAGGAGTGAAGCTGCTGTGTGGTTTTCTGGAGAGTCCACACTGTAGACTGAAGACTCTGAGGTCAGACACCATGTTTTACTTGTGTACTGAGATTAATATGATGTGAAAGTTGTGGTGAAACTAAACTGCAGACATAAGGCTGATATTATACTGATCCACACTGAGTATCTTAATGCTAAAGGACATTTTCTTCTTCAGTGGTTTAGTCCATTGACTGTAGCAGAGCAATGTTGAGCTACACATTTAAAACCTTCATATATCACAACACCTGACTTTCATCATGTTAAAATAAATTATAAAAAAAATATATAGAATAAATAAATAATCTCTATTTCAGCTATCAGACAATAACAAATATATTCACTATTTGTTTTTTCTATAAATGTTATGAAGCTATATGATGCTTATACTGACTGAAGAGTTTAAACTGAAGATGCTTTGATTTTATGACTCCACTATTCCTAAAATATATATTATAGATGTCTTATCTTATATATCTTTTGTTCACATTTCTCCAAAATCCATCCTGACATATTTGACATCTTTATAAACGTTGAGATGTTGAGTTGAATCTTGAATCAGTTTCTGTGGTTTTTATTAGTGTTTGGCTGCTCAACATGAGTTTGTATAGATGGATCCACTGGTGGAGCTTTCAGAGTTTAAGAGGTGAAGTCACTACGTCCTTATTGAAGTAGCAGCACGTTGTCATTAATATTAATGAGAGCTCTCTTTCACTGTTTGTATTTTACAGTTTTTAACCTGCATCCTGTTGGCTTCAGGTGTTTGGAGTTTACATTTTATAAACTTCTACGTTCTAAACCTTCTTTAGCTCTGAACACATTATTAAACATTGAATGATTTCAAGCAGGATCGTTGTCTTCTAAACTTACATCATTTATTCTTTATTCAGATTGAGTTCCTGCAGTTTGTCAGAGATCAGCTGTGATTCTCTGGCCTCAGCTCTGAAGTCCAACCCCCCCCATCTGAGAGAGCTTGATCTGAGCTTCAACAAGCTGCAGGATTCAGGAGTGAAGCTGCTGTGTGGTTTTCTGGAGAGTCCACACTGTAGACTGGAGATTCTGAGGTCAGTTCACTGACTCTCTGTTACTATTAGAGATCTTATATCTTTATTTAACAATTGAACCTGATTTATGTACAAACATAACTTACATCCATAAAGTTGTTAATGTCCTTTTCTTCATATTTTCATGTTTCTTGAACTAAATTCAGTCTGCAGTCACTAAAGACTTGTGTTTCTTAAAGAAAGTGTAGAAAATGTCCACTGTTAGTTGTTAAAGTAAATGAATGTTTATCATTGTTGGTAAATGGTCACATCTGGATACAGAAGATCCTCTGAACTAATATCTGTTTTAAATTGATCAAGTTTACTTCATGAAGTAGAAATATTTCTCTGGTTTCTGTTTTTTTCAACGTGTTCCACAAATAATGTCTGATCATTGATATTGATCCTTCAGCACACACACAGAGATGAACACAGAGATCAGCAGCATGTTATTGATGTGTGTTGACATGAATAGGTGTATGAATGTTGTGGTGACATCTGGATGATGTCTGTAGAAGGCTGACATTATGATGATCCACAATAACACAATGACAAAGTCACTCTACTCATTTTAGGGAAAAGATCATTGATTAGGACATAGTAATGTTGAGCTACACATTTATAACCTGAACACATCTGATTGGATTATAAAGTGATTTTTATCTTCATCATTTATTCTTTATTCAGATTGAGTGGCTGCAGATTGTCAAAGATCAGCTGTGATTCTCTGGCCTCAGCTCTGAAGTCCAACCCCTCCCATCTGAGAGAGCTGGAGCTGAGTGAGAACAACAACCTGAAGGATTCAGATGTGAAGCTGCTGTCTGATCTGGCGGAGAGTCCACACTGTAGACTGGAGACTCTGAGGTCAGTAGACAGTCGGAGTCGGTCCATGCTGGTTTCAGCAGTATTGTTGTGATGTGTTTCCTCAGTGAAGCTGTGAGAGGAGAACGGTGACACACAGAGAGAGAGAGAGAACAGTCAGCCAATCAGATCAGCCAGAAGCTTGTTGTGATCATGTGTTAGAGTTGATGTGAAGAATATGTTGTTGTTGTGTTCATGTCTCCAGGAAATAAAGCTGGATTACAGCTGACAGCATCACATCATGTATAGAGACAGTGTTCCTCATCCATCAAACTGTTGTTCCATCAAATCTGATCAGAAAGTCTTTGTTCTCTCATTGATCAGTTCATCTTTATCACAGCTCTGAGATCAGTCTGACTGAAGCCTCAAATCACTGGCTCTTATTTCATAGAACCATGGTTACATTTAGTAACCCTGATGTGTTCTGCCCAAAGAGTTCTTAAAGGAGGGTAACGGGATGAGGGTGTGGAGTAGGGGTGGAACGGTTCCTGTATTTGACCCGAACCGTTCGGTTCCGACACTGTTCAACTGAAGTCGGGTTTATATGTGGACACTAGAAACATTTAATTACGACGGCATCATCCGAATGTGTCGATTAGCTGAGTGAAACTAAAGCAGACTGGACGGAGAGTCCGTTCCCCCCCGCAGCATTCAGACAGCCTCCCACTGCAGATTCACACCGTGCCAAAGTAATATCTAATGCTATAAGAGTGTTTATCGCTGCATATACGACCACACTACATCGTAAACAATACAGAATTAAAGCATGTGATGAAAGTGGTTGGAAACTGGAGAGAGGCAACAGCACAATCCCTGTAATGTGTTTTATAGTTATTAATTATTTTACTGTATTCCTCCAAATACTGAACTTTTTGAGTGGAAAAACTAATCTTTCAATTAAGAGCTGATAATCAGTGAATGGAGACATACTGTATGTTATACTGTTTTTTTTAGTATAGTTCTGGTTGAGCTTATTCTTCAATTTATGTTGATGGCCTTAGTCTATAATTACATCATATTTATATGAATATAACAAAGCTGCATTTCTTGTTTGCACTAATTACTGTAGAAGACCTATTCTTTCAGTTAAGATCTGACAATGAAGAAGTGTTTATGTTCCTTATGTAAGACATACTGTTGTTAAGGCAAACATGTGTTAACTTATTTTTTACCAAATAAATGAAAAGCATGTTGAAATCAGAACATGACCTCCTCGCTGTAACATAAATGACTTCTGTTCTCTTCTTCTCTCATCAGATGGAGGTATGGATATCTGTCACTCTGAGTGATCAGAAAGGAGGATGTGTTGAGAGGATCAGCCGTGTCCTGATGATCCACAGAGGTTCACCACCTGGACCTGCATCTGATTTTGTCTTTTTTTTTATTCATTCATATATTCTGAACCCAACATGCCTCTGCAGATTAGTTCAGTTTATGACAACATAAGTGTAGATTAACACAGATCTATATATATAATAGATCTCTCTGCTCTGCTTTGTGTTGCAGCTCCACCCTGTGGAACGATGGAGTTTTGCTGTTTATTTCCACATATTTCTAAATAACAGTGGAAGTTGAGAAAGTTACCTTTCTAAAACCAATACCAGCCGTTTCTCATATTATCAAAGATAAATATTTGCTTGTAACAAACAGAAATAATTAAATAAAACCTGAATTCAGTCAAGGCTTCAGTGAAGTTTCTCATCCGACTACAAACAGATTATGTCTGGATTTTGGTGGAAAGTCAACACCTTCATATTTTATTTAGTATTTAATTGTGAGGGAGCTGCAACCCACCCCCCCTCACTAAGATGGAGAAACACACACAGGTGAATTGACTGTGTTAGGTTCAAGAAAACGGACTAATACAGGAAGTTCAGGTAATTATGTAGTGCTTTTATTTTGGGGAACTCCTCTAAGAACTTTCTCTTCGAGGCCTACTTCAGGGGAGTGTTTTCAGGGAGCACACCTGAAACTTCAGCCACAGGTCTCCAGCTGCTTTCCATCAGCTTGTTGGAATGAACCAAGTGCCAGGGAAGAGAGGGGGTAGAGGGGTTTGTTTAAGTTGGCTTTCTTTTGATAAACGGCTGGCTGTGGCCTGATCAGAGAGCTGATTGGCTCGTAGTTTAGACAGCAAACAACACGTGTTGTAGAAAGTCACAACTTTCTGTGTAGTTGTAATATTTAACACTAGATCGTAGGTTGTTAGTCTCATGTTGTGCAATAAAGGTTTCATCTGTTAACAAACAAATCTGGTGTGGTTGATAATAATAAAAGGATATTAAAATACAAAGAATTAGACGTTATTTGATTTTCATTTTAATATACAAACATTAAAACTGAAATACAAGGTGTTTTTCTTCATCAGGGTCAAAGAGGGATGAACTAAACTTAAAAAACAGGTTGATTTTCATTTTTTATTTCTAAAAACAAAAAATAAAAATCACTAGAAGACAGAAACGAAAAAAACACCCGTTTTTTGATATTCTGCGACAGGCAGTTGCCATTTACAAAGTAAGAGCGCGTATGAGGACGGTGCTGCTGTGTAACTGAAGGTGATGGACATGGATCAGTACGTAGTGTTTAGAAACAATAACAGAGTGTTTCTCAGGGAAGAAGACATGACTGCAGAAAAACTAACTTCAGTAAAGTGTGAAAGATATTGACAGATTCAAACTTCCTGGATCAATAACTCATAATTTAAACGTTGTTAAAACACCAACGAGGGCTCTTTCTAACCGTAGTGAGGTAGACAACGAGCTACAACCTCATTTATATCACAACCAGCCTTTAGTCCTCCTAGCTGGACACATTACATTATATATATATATATATATTAATAACATTGGTCTCTATGTGCAGCCGGCTGTGAGACGAGTGGTCAGGGAGCGTCTACAAAGTGCAACGCCGAAAAGAGAAAAATATTCAATAACTTCAGTATTATACAGTTTATAACGGTGAAGTTATTGAATATTTTTCCCATTAAAACTTCCCCAAAATTATGCAAAAACATATTTGTCCAAACTAAGTGTTGTAGTACAACTATGAGGAGACCATTGATGTATGAAGTAATTTTTGTGGTACTACACTGTATAATGATGGAAATCATTTGACAGTGGTTTATCTGAGAGGTTGGGCTTACTGCTGTACATAATATTTAGGCTATAGACCAATCTATTCATCTTATACGTACCTGGCACTTTCTGCCATTTTTCTCTTTATTTCCTGTAGCTGAACTTCATGATAAAGATGTTTTGGGCCTTTCACACTGAACACACTAACGACACCACTGCACTATTGTGAGGACAATATGTTCAATGTTCATATACAGGATTACCGCAGGGTCTTAAAAAGTCTTAAATCTAATAATCTGAATTTAAGGCCTTAAAATGTCTTAAAATCTCATGACATTTTTTAAATTCAATTTTGGCAGGTCTTAAAAATGAATTAACGTTACTTTCATTTAATAAAAGAAATGCTCTATCTTGCTTTTAAATGTATCGTTTTTTGAGCACGCCGTAACAAAACTATAAAACAGAACCAAAGGGAATAGCTGTGCATCTCCCCGGATACAAGTTATCAGATCACACCCATTTCATATGCAGTCAAGGGGAGTGCATGTTTTTCCCAAGCCCGCAGGAAGTGCGCCAGTCGTCGATCCCGACTTTCGTAGTGGCCAAACGGCGGTACTGCAACTTCCGTGTCAGTCACGTGATGCCATTCGGCCCAAAAATACTTTTTCCCATAGACTTACATTGGGAAAGAGACGTCTGTAACTCAGAGGATCATTTGTTTTTAGGTGAATCAACTTCCCAGTACGAACACTCTAATAGTCCTTATTTAAAAAATTAAGTTTTTAGAGTTGTAAAACGCACTAATAGCTGAATCCAGAGTTATTTCCCTTCCTCCGTTCATGTGATTGAGACCAAGTCGTGACGACGGCGTTACGTTGGTACCCCGTGACCGAGTCATGAGACCGAGTGGGCGCTACTGCGCATGTACCAAATGCCTGAGAACCACGAAGATACGGGTACTTTTCCAGACGGAAGTCGAGCCATTTTGGCTTCATGCGCCAATGAGCAACTCTCATAGGAATGACCGGGGCCCAAGTCTCTGTGCTACTTGACTCGGTGAACCTCAAGTGTCACTTCTGGGCCCCGTTCTCTCATCGTTCTCTCTCCCAATCTGCCAAAGGCCTGTGGGCGGAGCCTCCAGACCCCGCCTGCGTATGATAATGAGGGGGGGGGGGGGGGGTCTACGTCTGGACCCTCTTGCAAAGATTAGAAGAAGAAATGAAAAAGAAAAAAACCTACCTCAGGGTAAAGTTACCTCAGTATTCCTAACTTTTTTTTTTTTTTTTTTGTGCTTGCTGGTGTTTTATATGAGAAGAAAAAAAACAAGACTCGGTCAAAACTGAGTATATGGCTGGACCGTATTTGGTCAGTATGTGAATTTGTGGCTAAATTGTTACACAAATAGTCAGTGGTAATGTCTATAATGTTTTGATAACAGTTTTTTTCACTTATATATTAATGTTTGATTGAAAGACAATTTATAATGAAGCAAATGGCATTCAGTAATAGTAAATGGTAATATTTACTACCCAGTATATTATACATTTTATACAAGGTGTAAAGGTATTAGCATGAAATATATTATGCAAGGTTAAAAGTATTTCAGTTTTTTATTAAAGCATGTGTATCAAAAGCATTCATCATATAAGTGGTGTGTAACAATGTACATACTTCACGAAAGTTTATCAGCGTTGAGATATTCCAGCTGTCATCACTGACGTTGTTGTTGCTGTATTTATTCCTAGATGGAGTGTTAATTAGTTGGGCACTGATCGATCCGAACTCAATTCAGAAAACAAGCATTTTAAAAGTTGTTTGCTTGTTGTGTTGCGGACACACTTGACAAAGCATGGATTCTGTCTTTTTACAAATCGACATCATTATGTTGTTATTTCGGCATCATTTTGATCTGTTTATTGCAATTAAATCACAGCACAGTCTGTTTATTTTGGGTTCATACCGCGATAGTGACGTGTGGCTGCTAGATAGTCAGTTCATGGCGGAAATAGAGGAAAGCGAGGCGAAGATTTGTACGGTCACACAATACAAAGCACAACATAACGTAACTTAAACGAACATAAACATTTCATTTTGAAAGAGCAACGACCGATGTGGAAGCTCCAACAGTCGGCCGACCAATCCTGTAACTTCATCACTCAGTTAGTCACTCACTCACTCACTCAGTGACAGACTTTTGTGTCTGTAGGGCTGGCCCTCTGCGGTCCAGCCAAAAAGAAAGAGCTGATAGTCCTGAATATTTTTTATTTTTTTAAAGAAAAAAGTATTTTTTTTAGGTATTGTCTTGTTGCTTTGGTTATTTTTTTCTGTTTTTTTTGTGTGTGTGTGATGATGGTTGAATGAGCTCAGGATGACGAGGAGGCTGCGTGTTTTTACAAAGCAGGGAGGGATAAACTGCTGCCCTACGGAGGACACGGAGTGCCATTTTGCCTTTTTTTAGGTGAGGAAACATGCTCTCTGTCTTCCTGAAGTGTGACTGTCTGAAATATCGGCCAATGGGGAGCGGTGTTAACTCGAGAGGCGGGTCCTAAAGTGCACACGGTGGCCGAACACGCCGTCGTGACATCAGAGTGGGTGACGCTAATGATGGCTACCGGCCCGCCCTGTGCCCTGAAGGACCCCCCTCTCCTGCCTTATTGTGATGACATCATCACGAAGCGCCAAACATGACATAGAAGAGAAGGCTTTAAGTGTTCGAGAGGTTAAGATTCTCACCCGTGAAGAAGACATGTGAGAGAGAGGCTAATTTCTTTACCTTTCTCACCTGGTTTGATCAGAGCAGCAGTGATCCGTCTACAGCGAGGCTGCACACACACACACACACACACACACACACACACACACACACACACACACACACACACACACACACACACCTGAACTAGCTCTGACTTCTCTGAATGTGAATATTTATTACCTGTGCACTGACCACGACACCTCAGATGCTCCCTGTTGGCTCCATGTGTGCTTGGTGTGTGTGTGTGTGTGTGTGTGTGTGTGTGTGTGTGCGCGTGTTAACTGGTTTTAAATGTTAATTTCTGTCGGGGGTGTGGTTGGGTGATAAAAAAAGCAGAAAAAAGTAGGACGAGAAGCTCTGGCCCTCCGTCTGTGTTCCAGCCGACCGAGGAGAGAGAGATCTGAGAACCTTTGAAACAAAATGGGAGCAGAGAAAAAGAGAAAAGCGAGAGAGTTTAAAAGGACACGAACACAGCCGAGTTAATAGATTCAGACCTGTACATAAGATGTTCAAATAAGGTGATCAACGTACCTTTTTGTATTTTTGGAGAAAAAAGCATAAAATGGGAAAAAGCCGTCGAGAGAGAAAAGATTGCGCCACGTCACCGAAGGACACTGCCAGATAACTCCTAATCTTTAGAAGGTCGTCACTCGGCGACACACACCGCCAATCTTCATCGGCCCCCCCGCCGGCTCACCGTCGAACAGGGAAAAGTCTATTCTACCGTGTCTATGCTTCCATTTTTGTCCAGAGGTGGTAACTTCACAGTTTCCACCTCATTTCCGAACAATAGAGCTCTGTTCACAACCACCAAGACGCTATTTAAGATTCATGATTCAGCCTGCAGCCATTTTGGATCAGTTAGGATTCATTTATTCTCTTTGTATTATTTTAGTTTGGACAATACAGCAAGCTTTAATTGGACGTGACATCTGGGGACGTACTGTTGCACTAATTGATGAAATATGTCGACAACGTCAGACTATATGAAAATGACCGAGAACCTCCCGTAACACCTGATCCAGTTCTTTAAAGGAGAAGGTGGAGAGTGAAGGGAAGAGGAGAAGGGAGGATGGGAGGAGGAGGAGGAGGAGGAGGAGGAGGAGGAGGAGGAGGAGGAGGAGGAGGAGGAGGAGGAGGAGGAGGAGGAGGAGGAGGAGGAGGAGGAGGAGGAGGAGGAGGTCTGATGTCTGGGACGAGGTGTCCAACCCCCCATCAACAATCGAACTCTCCTTTCTTATTGTCCCCCCCCCCCCCCCCCTTTGTTGCTCTTCTGTACTCTGGGAGAAGAGTGAGATGTTTTTATTTCCTTTTATTCAAAAAAAAAAAAAAATCATTTCATTTTTGGAGCGGGAGGGAACGTCAGGGTCCCTCGCCCTCTCTCGCGCTGGTCTCCATCGTGTTCGTTTTTCTGTTCATGACCATTAGATTTTTTTTTATTTTTTATTATTATTTTACTTTAACCACATTTTTTCTTTTTTTTCTGGAAAAAAATGAATGAATTTGATCACTTGTTACTTTTATTTTTTTTTTTAATTCACAAATCTAAGGAAACAGCTACTAAACAGGACAAAGTACTAACACGTAGCTCAGTACACGACGGTACCGGAGCCAAACACACAGCGAGGGGCTCAGTCCAGAATGCAGTATGGAGCCATTTAGAGCAAATCTAACCTGAAATATTGAAAAAGGTCTTCAAACAACTGGAGTCGTATTTCAGAGTGAAGACATCACATCAAAGTGTGATATCTGGTCTTCTTGTTTTTCTGTGTACGGTAGAGACAGTAGAGACAGACAGTAGAGACATGTTAGGGTTGTTGTGTCTCCACCACACCGTGCTACCTGCCGACTGCAAACTTACTTGATTTTGTTGTATCAAGCTTATTCCAAGACTGTTGTAAGGACCACCGGTGCATGTTTTATAACCCATTTACTCTACATATACGCTGTGTAACATTACTGTTGACCATTTACTCAAATATATATACGTCAAAACATAACACCCAAATCATTTCACTATGATGTGACCGGACCTGCTGGAGTTAGATGATGCTCCACAGTGAACATGGCCGGATCAACCTGTTGGGGGGCCCCGGGCATTAAAGGGCACCCCCGCTCCAAAAACCTGCCTTAAGGCCCAGACACACCAAGCAGATATCAGAGAACTAGCGGCGATGAAGGCCGACCGTCGAGTCGCCTCACGTCTCCTTTGTCTCGGCCGACATGTTTTACTCGAACGCACCACAGAGACGACAGCCGACGGCCAGTTAACACGTACGTCCTGAGAGGAAATAACTGTCCTCACCAGCAGGCGGCGGTAGTCTGTATTCATCATTCAGAAAGAGAAACAGGAAGAGGGAGGACGGAGGATATACAAGCTGTTGTTATGATACCTACATGAACCATCTTCACACCTCTCTCACTCACCGCTTAGCTTCATTCCAGATGTTCATGTTGCTGTGAAAACATCTGGAACGATCAAATGAAACATGAGAAGAGTCTTCTGTGTGTCCTCTTAACTTTACTGGTTGAAGCTGAACAGCCAATCAGAGTGATTTCTCTCACCGATGAGCTCCGCCGCCGATTCAACCCGCCGAATCGGCCGAAAAACCTCCGACACGGTCAGACTAGAGCCGACGGTGAGGGACACACCTGAAAAACTAGACAGACGCTCACCGACGGGCTCAAACTGTCCGACGGCCGACCGTCAGCTTGGCGTGTCGGGACCTTTAGATGATCTTATACTTCGTTGTAGATAACGTAATAAACTCAGAATTAAAGGAACCACGTGGAGCTTCTGTTTACAATCAGTGTTTCTCACCAACTAACGAAAACGTTCCTAATTCAAGAAACTTAAAACCCGCCGTACTTTTTTTGGTCACCAGCTGTAAACACAACACTGACATATTATATCACCTTTTTAAAGTTGATGTCGTAAACTTGTTAGACATCAGAGCAACATTAGCATTCATTTGTGTGTCTGTCCACCTGACAACTATATCATGTATTCTCCTTCTGACTCTGGTTTTGATCTGAACACGCGGTGGTGTACGGAGGGCTTTTAGAGCTCTTTACTGAGAACAGCTGCCTCCTGTGGCTGACAGTGAGGTTATGAGCCGGAACGCCAAAACAAGGAGCTGAAAGATGCTAAAATGCTGCGTAGAGTTGTGGGGGATGTTCCTCTGTGGGCTCACCACATGGGCAGATTAAAATATCTGCAGCCTGACTGGTGTAGTGTAGTGAAATAAGAAATGGAAAAGCCCATAAATCTTTAGGGAATGGTCATCACTAATGTAAAGTATATCCTGTAAATGGACTAAAAACCCACTGGTGTCCTTTCAGTTAAAGACGGGAAGTTCAGAGTTGTGTGTAAACTGTGTCGTCCAGCTTCACAGTTTTGCTTTGTCGATCTCACGACACGTAGTAGCTCAGCCACGACACACGGTGAAGAACAGACAGACAGAAAAGCTCTTTTGCGAGGACAGTTTGCGATAAAGCGACGTAAACTCGTCCTCCTCCTCGTCGCGTACGTCCCCGAGCAGAGACGGGCGCCGAGTAGAGACGACTCTGAAAGGAAAACGGAGAGGAAGACGCCGCCGAGACGAAACAAACAAACCTCTTGACACATAACTAGAGAA
>CAKAOJ020001969.1:0-23722 GCA_916701645.2 Sebastolobus alascanus
GCTGGGTCACGGGCGGACACGGGTCTTGGGGTTGATGAGGCGTGACCCAGCCTCCTTTCCATCGGCCTTGGATCCTGGTCGCCCTGTCTGCCTGTCTGCTACTCTGGTTCAACCTCAGCCTGTCCATCGCTCGCCCTCGTCCAGCCTGGTTTCTCAACAAACCGTCCTAAAACTTCCCCAACCTCTTGTCTTCTACCTTATAAGGCCTTGTATGGTCTTGCACCACCTTCCTATCTGAGCTACTTACACCATAAACACCAGTACGTCTACTTTAAAGCCTTCCCTAGAGATTAGTCGGGTCAGTCACTTTCACAACTCTCACAACATCCTTTAACGTTGATGTTCTTAATGTGGTTCTTTTCATAAGGTGTATTATTTATTTGCTTGCTGTGTGTTCTGTCCCTTGTATTTATTACAGCCTACTCCTGAACTTCAGATCCATCACCCTTTTAACATCTGCATTTCTACTGTAGTTGTTTTACTTTTAATCTTATTTTATGTGCTTACCGTGTGCTTTGTTCTATGTATTCTTTTTAATTGTAAAGTGTATTGGGACCACCTGGCCACCACCGTACAGCTCACCCACAAACATCCCATATTCACAAATGATCATACCAGACAGGACTTTATACTGGGCAGCATTTATTAAAGTCTCTGCTCACTGTGAGAATCACGTCTGTTAAACTGTTGATGAAATGTCTCTTTACTGAGCGAACCGACTCATTATTATCTGTTAACTTCTTGTCTAATCAAGAGCAGCCATCAATCCTCAAATACTAATCTGTAAAACATGATTCACATAATGATAACCTGAATATATTCATACATTACCTTAATGTTCAGTCACATAATGATAACCTGAATATATTCATACATTACCTTAATGTTCAGTCACATAAAGGAGCAAACAATAATTCATCATTTCTGCTTTTTTCAATGAAAAAAATTAGGTTTAATTTCATATAAATGAGGTTTATTGTCCATGAATTCCAAAAAGAAGCGTAAAACTTGTGGTAATGAGTTGGAATGAAGTTGGCTAAAAAGATGTAACACAGAATTGGGTGATAATTTACAGTGTATGTCTTATAAAAACAGTCAAACCAGACCGGGTCAATGTTGACCTGGGAAGACAAAAGTTGCACGGTCGACGGGAAGACAATAGGAAGTTTAATAGAAACTTTACTTTATGTTTAACTGTAAAGATGATTTTATTAGACTTGAATGATTATTATGTTAATAAATGTTCGGTGGTCGGTGACAACTTTCATATTTACAACTATGTTCTGTTTAAAGCATGTAAACATTTACCAGCTGTTACTTTAGCCGATCACTGTGGTGATGGTTCTATAGAGAGAAGGAAGGAACGATTCATGTTTTCAACTGTCTCACAAGGAATCAGAGATCTGTCAGGTCCTATCAGCTAACAGGAGACACTTCACACATTAGGTCCAAAGTACAGGCTACTGAAGTACATCAATATGAGGCAGGAAACTTTATCAGAGGACTAACATCTTGTTACCAAGTGAAGCAGAGTGGAGGTTTGTGGTGCATGGAGGAGGGAAAGTCTGAGGAAGTCTGAGCTGAAGGACTGAAACCTTTATTTCCCCTATAAAAGTATCTGCTGTACACAAAGAGCAGAAAAGAATATCAAGATAGATAACGTCAACAATATGACAGGACATATGAGCATCATTAAAACATAATAATAAAGCATCATGTGCACCTCAGAGGGGAAGTTGTACCACAAACCTCCATTAAAACATTTCTAGATTATTACTGTGTGTATCCAGTGGTGGAAGAAGTATTCAGATCCTTTACTTTGTAGTAGTAGTATTTTTATTCAGTCATCACACACAATACAATGAGTATAAACAGAATAATATACAATCTATGACTATAAAGGCAGAAACATAATGCTTCTATATGTCTATCCTACATTCTTATGTATTTAAACCCTCCAGAAAACAAACATAATAAGTGAAAGTACTACAGTAGCAGCTGTAAAAGTACTCTGTTACAGGTCCTGCAGTGAGAATGTCATCAAGATTTTAAGGAGGTGAACTGACATCTCTCCAGCTACCAGTCCTCTCTCCATTCCTGGTCCACGCTGGACTTGAACCGGCCACCCTCCGGTCCCCCAAGTCCCCACGGACTTTAAAGTAAAAGTACTGCCCCCTGTGAGTTTATGTAGTACATCTACTGATGTACTAATATACTGTAGGCCGACCAGTGTAGCCAACATTAATACTCCTGCATTCCTGCTACAGACCAGCAGAGGGAGCTCTTTACTGGAAGTCAAGTGGTCTTGTTTAGAAATGCTCACCTGTCTGCAGGTTACAGCTGGGATGTTTTAGGTTATATAGCCTACTTTTTATTTTAATTCTCATCTGAAATCTACCTCACAGAATCTGTGTTGAGTTGAGTTTGAAGTGTGAAGGACACAAAGAACAGCTGCTGTCTGGTTACCTGCTGGACTTTATTCTGGTTGGAGGAAAATAGCTCTTTGAGTCACACAATACGTTCACTTCATAAAAAATACATAACAACGTATATTTTCACAGAATAGAAAACAATAGTCACATTTTGATGTTTCAAACAAAGTTAGAAAGTGATTCGCAGAGTTTAGTTTGGTTTTAGAAACAATTTAAATAGCAGAAATAACAACAAAAACAGACCAGAAGGAGGTGCAAAACGAGTAGAAAAAGATACAAAATCACTAAGTAAATTCAAAGTGACACCAGGCCACGAAGTCCCCCACCAGGCTCCTGTACTCCTCCTCCTGATCACCCTCAACACATCCCATAATGGTCGTGTCGTCGGCGAACTTCTGAATGTGACACGACTCAGAGATGTAGTTGAAGTCTGCCGTGTAGAGGGTGAAGAGAAGGGGGGCCAGTACAGACCCCTGTGGAGCTCCCGTGTTGCTGACCACAGTGTCAGATGTCCTTCAACCTGACATACTGTGGTCTGCCGGTGAGGTAGTCTATGATCCAGGTCACCAGGTGAGGGTCCACTTGCATCCTGGCCAGCTTGTCCTGTAGTACAAGAGGCTGGATGGTGTTGAAGGGGCTGGAGAAGTCAAGAAACAGGATTCTGACTGTGCCGCCTCCCTTGTCAAAGGACTGCATCCTCCACCCGACCTTCGCCTGGTAAGCAAACTGCAGTGGATCCTGAGCATGCTGCACCTGAGGACTGAGGAGGTTGAGGATGAGCCGCTCCATTGTCTTCATCAGGTGTGACGTGAGGGACACTGGCCTGAAGTCGTTGGGCTCGTTGGACCGGTTCTTCTTAGGAACCGGAACAAAAATGCAAAACAACTAAAAATAGATGCACCTGTGGATCTCAACACAGTGTTGTCACATTAAAACCTGAGTTGAACTTCTTCAATGTGTTTGTCTCAGTCTGAACTTTGAACTGCATGAACACACAGCTGTGACGGCTGCAGTTTAACACATGATGAGACATGATGTTCACTGTGATGGAGGGTCCGTCTCCAGTTTCACTGTTGTATTATTGCTGAGTCATGCCGTTTGGAGCTGCGGTTGCCATGACAACACTTCCTTGTTGTCGGGGGTTCTTCTGTTTACAGGACTGTGTCACAATGTGGGCCTCAGTTGTGTTTATTTTCTGCCTCTTCTGTCCCTCTTTTCAGACCCTGCATCTCTATTAAGCCTTCCTGTCCTTCTCCACCTGTCCACCAGGTGTCCTCACACCTTCCTCATCCTGGTCACATGACTCTCTCTTCCACCTGTGTCTCATTTCCCAATCACTCTGCCTTTAACCCTCAGTTTGTCCATGTGCTGTCGTGCTTTGCTTTCCAGCCTTTCCTTCACTTAGGGCAGCTGTCACGTCGTCCATCTTTATATACAGTCAGTGGTTTGGACCCAGAATGTAAGAAGTGATGCTGCCAGATGTGTCCACTCACATCTGGAGCAGTTGTGGATGTAACTAGTTCTGCTGAATGAGTTCCTCCCTCTTGGTGTTGATCTTTCTCAGGAGCTCAACGAGGGAACGTCCATCCTGGTGTTGATCTGTGTGACTGACATGAGACTAAAGTTAGATCCCTTTTACAGCTAAACACTTCACTACAAGATGTTTCTGAGAACATCTGAGGAGAGAAATCAGCATTACACTAACAGAATACTGATTCATATTTGATCAGCTGCTGTAGAGACTTTACAGTGTGTCTTTATCACCTACTGCTCCTTAAACATGAAACTAACCACATCATCGTCATCACGTAGATCATTCCTGATGATGTGACCCAAATATCTAACTTTGTTCACCACATTTAACGCCTCATTTCTTCTAATAAAGCGTACAGCATATTTAAATTTAGCATTTGTATGTTTCTTCTGTTCACACTCTGGGCCATGCCTAGCTTTTCCTGATAAAACCCAGTTTTTAAAAGCTTCTTTGGCCTCTACATGAAGTTCAGACACGTACTCATTCCATCCCGGCCTGAACTTATGTTGTTTAGCCCTTTTTTGGCAGAATGATTTACTACCATTATTTAGACAGTTCACAATTTGATCATACATTACACATAGATCACTATTGTGATTTTGGTTCTTACAGTTAATGTTGCCACACAGAATAGCATCAAATGGTACATTAATATTACTTAGGCTCTTATCAGTCCGAGGACTGCGATGCCAGAAGTCAGCTTCTGTAAGCCTTGACCAATCTAATTTCCCACTTTGTTCATGGTTAACAGAACTGGTCAACTCAGGTAGACTCTCAACATTTAATATCACAGAGACAGGTGTGTGATCTGTCGTAGCCAGACCGTACAAAATCTCAACCTTCTCTAGACAATCATGAGCATCAGCTGTACTTATACAGTGATCCAGCCAAGATGTTGTATGCCGTGCTTCACTGGTATATGTAGAGCTGTCTACTGGCAGCAGCACTTTGAAACAACCAACTTACTATCTTGACAAAATTGGATCAAGTGTTGAGCAAATAGTGAGTTAGTACTGTGTTTTTATTCCTCCCGAATTATTTTCGGTCTAGCACTGGGTACACATGTCAGAATCGCTGCACAATTCAACTCTGCTAACACATATCACCCATAACAAATATACATGTATCTGCACTTTCTTTAATAAAAGCGAGCCTGTTCAGATATTCATCCTCGTTTCGGTAACATTCATAAGGAGTGTAAACATTTAAAATGACTAAAACATTCTTATTATGTACAGATGTAATAGCTATGCACCAGTCCACCTCTAGCCTAATCACACTAATCAGTGGATCATATTACCGTGCTTAGATCTGTTGTAGACTCCCCTGCTCCATGGAAATCATTATTGACTGAATTAAGCTCATCTAGGTCTTGTTTAGCTAATAAAATCTCTTGTATACACAAGATATCAGCGTTCTCCAGGAGCTTGTCAATAACAATGCGTCGCGCTTTGTCCTAACAGCGAGTTATATGACGCAACTCTAATAGTCATGAATCACAATCATATCTACATTGCAGCAGATGCCACAGCCTCATGCACACGCACACGCACACGCACATTCCTTGCAGCAACAAGTGTTTTTACATCCACTGGTCCTGCAGTAGCCTTTGGGTTTACGCGCCTCATAGAAACGCCGTACAGAAATCCCTTCTGGCCAAAGCTGTGGCTCATACATCATCTCGCCCACATCATTGCACTCGACTATGGAAAGCCGTTTGAGCATTTATTAAATATCCTTGATATCAGACGTCAGTGTCCTCCACTAGTTCGGTCTTTGTCAGCACTAGTTGGACATTTGATCGCACTAGTTGGCCGTTTTGTCTTACTAGTTGAACAAAAACTCTTACCAGTCGCTGTTTTTCAGCAACTAGTGGCACTTTTGTCCAACTAGTTCCACCAGAAGCCTTACTAGTGAGACTGTGCACCATACTAGTAGGACCAAAGTCCCAACTAGTCAGCTTTTTGACGCACTAGTGGACCTCTGGACCGAACTAGTAACGCCGAGAACCTTACTAGTTAACTAGTGAGCTGCAATACACACCCATTATAAACTCAGAAAAAGTCTGAAAAAAGCATAAAACGTAAACTGTGATAACTGAAAAACTGTAAAAGTTATCAAAAAGCTGAATCATAGCTTAATAGTTCAAAGACTTGTAACCAGTTTAAAGTTTAAATGAAGTCTGTAGCTGAAAGTATGAGGAAGCTGTAGCATTTCAAAGTGCTGAACTGAACTGCTGAAATGTTGAATCCGCATTCCTACAAGTCATTCAAGTCATTCAAGTCATTCCGGGCACGTCACTGAAAGGGAGTAACTGACTTTCTGTCTCACATCTACAAACCACTGAGGGTGTAAATACAAGCAGCATTCTCACATGTTAATATCCTGGTTGTCTCTTGGGAAGAAGACTTCTGATCTCAGACCAGAGAACACTGTCGGCTACATGACTGATAAAAGGTAATGTATGAATGTCTTCATTATCATTATATGAATCATGTTGTGCAGATTTATATAAATTATATGAGGATTGATGCCTGGCTGTCCTTGATTAGACAAGAAGTTAAAGGAGAATAATGTGGTCGGTTGATTCGCTCAGTAAAGAGACAATTCAACAACAGTAAACTTGTATTTCCATGTTCTGTTACAGGTCCCCATACTAATCCTTCTTTACTGTTCAAGGGGACATATTTACTTTTTAAGGTCTCACAGATCAGCCTATAAAAGATGATGCATTGTTACTGTGAGATCTGACAACAACACAAGGTGTGTTTGGATATTTTAATTTAAATACAGGTTCACAGGATCCTCGTTCCTTTATATCAGGCAGTTTATATTTGTTTTATGTATCGATGTCACCTAAAACAACAAGTTTAGTTTATACATCTGCTTTATTCTACTTTGCAGAACTAACTATAATACTGCTGTGAGCACTGTTTATATTTGTATTACTGATGTTTACAACCTAAATCAACACATCAGTTTTATCCTTTCTTTATTCTTTATTAAGAAATAAAATACTGGAAGATCAGATGAAACTTTATTGATCACCAGAGGGGAAATCTGTTGTTGCAGCAGCACAAAGACAGACAGAGTACAGATTAATAGATAAAGTAAAAGTATGAATAATAATGGGTATATAAAACTAAAATAACAATAAAATAGAAACTATACAAAAACATATGGAGTGACAGTGGTGTTAGTAGTTAGCGGAGTACTGATATGATTGATTTCTGCTTTATTTTTAACAGATATTTAACTAACGTTAAATTATCATCAGCAACCCACCTACAAGTGTAGAAATAAAGGATGCCTGCAGAACGTGAATGAACACAAAGTCTCTCGAACTATAGAAACTCTCCCGATAGTGTTCCAAAACGATGGATCCTTTTCTGGCATAACCCCTCGAACAGGAACTCCCAGCTACTGCTGACCTTTGTCCAGTAACTTCTTTGTCCTGTTCATGTCAGTCAGTCGGTTCTAAGTTCAATATAACTCACTTTTTGTCAAAAAGAAGAAGAATTGGTACAAATGACTTGTGGTAATGTTACACTGAGCAATTACTTACCTTAGTTTGCACCACTTGTTTCATCCAAGTCACAAATAAGGTAAAATGATTTGACCAAACAGCTGCTGATGCATTCTTTACTGAGTGACCATAGCAACAAGAAGTTTATTCAAGTGTGCTGTTAGTATACTTCTTAAAACTTACAATAAGACTGTATACTTTCAGTTTACTTTTTATGTACTTATCAAAGATGTACTTAACAAAAGTATACTTGGCTTATACTGACAAGTATACAGAAAAGTCAAAGTATATTTGGCTTATAGGCCTACATGTACTTTATCTTTTGATCGAGATGTACTTAAGAAAAGTATAATAAAGTATTCTACCTTATAGGCCTACAGAAAGGTATACTATACTAGGTATACTTGTTGTGCTGACTTTATGATAGCGTTGCCTATTAAAGTGTGTGAGAGTTTGTAAAAGGATGTTTTGATATGAATTTACTTCAATTCATCAAGAATTTACTAAGTTTTTAGATTATTCGTTCATGATAATAATATAATTATAATAGCAATGATATAATATTAAGACGAGTCTCAAGTCACTGTGTGTGACTTCAGTGTGACTCGAGTCCCGTCTCTGCTAAAAAGTGGGCTACAAATATATATAGTATAGCTGCAGTATAAAAACTATTAAACTAGTGGTTTACTGAGAGTATACTTTAAAGAGTACTTTCATAAACTAAAAAGTGGACTACAAATATATATAGTATAGCTGCAGTATAAAAACTATTAAACTAGTGGTTTACTGAGAGTATACTTTAAAGAGTACTTTCATAAACTATAAAGTGGACTACAAGTATAAAACTAGTAAACTATCAGTACACTTATAGTATACTTGCAGTATAAAATAAAACATGTGTAAACTAGTTGTGTAAACAAAGTTTACTGTTCTCACACTTAAAGTACACTTTAAAGTACTTTAATAAACTAAAAAGTGGGCCACTTTAGTCCCAAGAAGTACAAGTAGTACACTTACAAGTATACTACTAGTGCATTGATGTTAGTATACTTACTACATGAAGTATACTTGGGGAATATATACTTTAACTTGCCTTAAAGTATACTTGATAAAATAAAGTTGAAGTATAGTACTTCTTCATCCATGCCAGATGATGTAGTATTATGATGATGTAGTGGTATTGAACTGTCCAACTCTTCAGTCAGTCATGTTTACTCTGAAGCCATCTGGTGACAGAAACACATTACTGCAGCTTAGAGGTGAAGAGTCAGAAACACATGAGATCAAAGTTACATTGATGAGATGAAGACATCCAACATTTAGAGTGAAATAAAAACTGTCTTTTTTTAAGACTTTAAGGGACACATCGCTGATGAAGCTGCATTTGCTGGTTTCACTCTGATGAGTTCTTGATCCAGTTGAAGTTAGAATATGTGAATATCTTTCCAACTTTACCCAACTCGTGTTTGTAGGCGAGCTGTCCCACTTTCTATCACCTGGATCATTGAATTCTCATCTAGATGGGAGAACTGCTTGAGTTTCAGAGGAAGACCAGGGCTGTATTCGAAACCGCATACTATACTTCTAGTATTTACTGATTTGGCCGAAATGTAGAATGTAGTATGCAGTATGCAGTATGCGAACAAAAGCAAAATCTACAGTATGCCAAAAGTACCCGGATGTCGTACTGATACGGAAAAAATCTCCAGCATCGGACCAGTCTGTCTCGCCTTCTGTATCCCACAATGCAAAGCGCTGGATCGCTACAGGCTACTTTACAACGAAAACAGCAGCCAAAAAACGTCCCGTTTTTTACATTTTTCGTAGCTATTTCATCACTAAATTGATTTCTAACAAATTTTGAGACGAGAAATCAACTGTGTAGATTTAGAATATTGACAGTTTTACGATGTTAGATGGCGAATCAAACATTTGCTCCACCGCTGTCGGAGTTTAGAAGCTCCACAAACTGCCGGCACATTTAGCTAGCTCCTGCCGGGATCGCCACCTCTCTCTCGGGCATTCACTCACAGAGACCGCTATGAGCTGGAGCTCTCTCAAGAGACCGCTCTGTAGACCAGGGGCTTTTATTTCCTGGTTGACTGATAGCTTGTTTAAATATCACAACACAAATGTCCATTATAAATCAACATGTGTTTATCTGCCTTTTTGGAGTTGAAAAGCTCCACAATCGCCCGGGGGGGGGGGGGTAGCTCGCTGGAGAGCCGGCCACAGAGCAGCAGAGAGGCGAGGGAAAGAGAGAGATACCTGCTGAGACAACACGACCCTTTTTAACGTTACTCTAATATCTGGAGGGAGATCAGTCCACTCGTTTGTTTCTGTAACTGAAAAATCCGTTTGAGTAACGTAAATTTTGTCGAGTAATGTTTTTATATTTCCCGTCTCCCTACTACTGAGGAACGCAGTATGCAGTATGTGCTGTATACTGCATACTGCGTTCCTGAGTAGTATGTAGCATGAAACGGTTAAAGTGATGTATTTGCAGTATGCTAGATGAGGCTTTAGCCTTTAAACCAGCTCTTAAAACACTGGACAACGAGCACAAACTCGTACCACTACTACAATATTATCGAAAAATACAACTTTGATTTAGTTATTTATGTTCTGTTAGTTTACTTTATAAGATACTGCAGGTTTAAACTATTTATTCTAACAGCTCAAAGTGAAGTCAGACAAACAGGATCATCAACGAGGGGAGACGGCGGATATAAAACATTACTCGACAACATTTACGTTACTCAAACTGCTTTTTCAGTTACAGAAACAAAAGAGTGGACTGATCTCCCTCCAGATATTAGAGTAACGTTAAAAAGGGTTGTGTTGTCTCAGCAGGTATCTCTCTCTTTCCCTCAGAGGCTGCTCTTTCCCTCTCCTCTTCCCTCTCCTCTTCCCCCTCCTCTTCCCTCTCCTCTTCCCCCTCCTCATCCCTCTCCTCTTCCCTCTCCTCTTCCCTCTCCTCTTCCCTCTCCTCTTCCCTCTCCTCTTCCCTCTCCTCTTCCCTCTCCTCTTCCCCCTCCTCTTCCCTCTCCTCTTCCCTCTCCTCTTCCCTCTCCTCTTCCCCCTCCTCTTCCCTCTCCTCTTCCCCCTCCTCTGCCCGCGCCTCTTCCCCCTCCTCTTCCCTCTCCTCTTCCCCCTCCTCTTCCCTCTCCTCTTCCCTCTCCTCTTCCCCCTCCTCTTCCCTCTCCTCTTCCCTCTCCTCTTCCCCCTCCTCTTCCCTCTCCTCTTCCCTCTCCTCTTCCCCCTCCTCTTCCCTCTCCTCTTCCCTCTCCTCTTCCCCCTCCTCTTCCTCTCCTCTTCCCCCTCCTCTTCCCTCTCCTCTTCCCTCTCCTCTTCCCTCTCCTCTTCCCTCTCCTCTTCCCTCTCCTCTTCCCTCTCCTCTTCCCCCTCCTCTTCCCTCTCCTCTTCCCCCTCCTCTTCCCTCTCCTCTTCCCTCTCCTCTTCCCTCTCCTCTTCCCTCTCCTCTTCCCTCTCTTCTTCCCTCTCCTCTTCCCCCTCCTCTTCCCTCTCCTCTTCCCTCTCCTCTTCCCCCTCCTCTTCCCTCTCCTCTTCCTCTCCTCTTCCCTCTCCTCTTCCCTCTCCTCTTCCCCCTCCTCTTCCCTCTCCTCTTCCCTCTCCTCTTCCCTCTCCTCTTCCCTCTCCTCTTCCTCAACCCCCTCCTCTTTCCCCTCCTCTTCCCTCTCCTCTTCCCTCTCCTCTTCCCCCTCCTCTTCCCTCTCTTCTTCCCTCTCCTCTTCCCCCTCCTCTTCCCTCTCCTCTTCCCTCTCCTCTTCCCCCTCCTCTTCCCTCTCCTCTTCCCTCTCCTCTTCCCCCTCCTCTTCCCTCTCCTCTTCCCCCTCCTCTTCCCCCTCCTCTTCCCTCTCCTCTTCCCCCTCCTCTTCCCTCTCCTCTTCCCTCTCCTCTTCCCTCTCCTCTTCCCCCTCCTCTTCCCTCTCCTCTTCCCTCTCCTCTTCCTCTTCCCTCTCCTCTTTCCCCTCCTCTTCCCTCTCCTCTTCCCTCTCTTCTTCCCCCTCCTCTTCCCCCTCCTCTTCCCCCTCCTCTTCCCTCTCTTCTTCCCCCTCCTCTTCCCACTCCTCTTCCCCCTCCTCTTCCCCCTCCTCTTCCCTCTCCTCTTCCCCCTCCTCTTCCCTCTCCTCTTCCCTCTCCTCTTCCCTCTCCTCTTCCCTCTCCTCTTCCCTCTCTCTTCCCTCTCCTCTTCCCCCTCCTCTTCCCTCTCCTCTTCCCCCTCCTCTTCCCCCTCCTCTTCCCTCTCCTCTTCCCTCTCCTCTTCCCTCTCCTCTTCCTCTTCCCCCTCCTCTTTCCCCTCCTCTTCCCTCTCCTCTTCCCCCTCCTCTTCCCCCTCCTCTTCCCCCTCCTCTTCCCCCTCCTCTTCCCTCTCTTCTTCCCTCTCCTCTTCCCACTCCTCTTCCCTCTCCTCTTCCCTCTCCTCTTCCCTCTCCTCTTCCCCCTCCTCTTCCCTCTCCTCTTCCCTCTCCTCTTCCCTCTCCTCTTCCCCCTCCTCTTCCCTCTCCTCTTCCCTCTCCTCTTCCCTCTCCTCTTCCCTCTCTTCTTCCCTCTCCTCTTCCCTCTCCTCTTCCCTCTCCTCTTCCCTCTCATCTTCCCTCTCCTCTTCCCTCTCCTCTTCCCTCTCCTCTTCCCTCTCCTCTTTCCCCTCCTCTTCCCTCTCCTCTTCCCTCTCCTCTTCCCTCTCCTCTTCCCTCTCCTCTTTCCCCTCCTCTTCCCTCTCCTCTTCCCTCTCCTCTTCCCTCTCCTCTTCCCTCTCCTCTTCCCTCTTCTCTTCCCTCTCCTCTTCCCTCTCCTCTTCCTCTTCCCCCTCCTCTTTCCCCTCCTCTTCCCTCTCCTCTTCCCTCTCTTCTTCCCCCTCCTCTTCCCCCTCCTCTTCCCCCTCCTCTTCCCTCTCTTCTTCCCTCTCCTCTTCCCACTCCTCTTCCCTCTCCTCTTCCCTCTCCTCTTCCCTCTCCTCTTCCCTCTCCTCTTCCCTCTTCTCTTCCCTCTCCTCTTCCTCTCCTCTTCCTCTTCCCCCTCCTCTTTCCCCTCCTCTTCCCTCTCCTCTTCCCTCTCTTCTTCCCCCTCCTCTTCCCCCTCCTCTTCCCCCTCCTCTTCCCTCTCTTCTCCCTCTCCTCTTCCCACTCCTCTTCCCTCTCCTCTTACCTCTCCTCTTCCCTCTCCTCTTCCCCCTCCTCTTCCCTCTCCTCTTCCCTCTCCTCGTCCCTCTCCTCTTCCCCCTCCTCTTCCCCCTCCTCTTCCCTCTCCTCTTCCCCCTCCTCTTCCCTCTCCTCTTCCCTCTCCTCTTCCCTCTCCTCTTCCCTCTCCTCTTCCCTCTCTTCTTCCCTCTCCTCTTCCCTCTCCTCTTCCCTCTCCTCTTCCCTCTCCTCTTTCCCCTCCTCTTCCCTCTCCTCTTCCCTCTCCTCTTCCCTCTCCTCTTCCCTCTCCTCTTTCCCCTCCTCTTCCCCCTCCTCTTCCCTCTCCTCTTCCCTCTCCTCTTCTCTCTCCTCTTCCCCCTCCTCTTCCCTCTCCTCTTCCCTCTCCTCTTCCCTCTCCTCTTCCCCCTCCTCTTCCCTCTCTTCTTCCCTCTCCTCTTCCCTTTCCTCTTCCCTCTCCTCTTCCCTCTCTCTTCCCTCTCCTCTTCCCTCTCCTCTTCCCCTCCTCTTCCCTCTCTTCTTCCCTCGGTACTCTGCTGCTCTGATATTTAAACAAACTATCAGTCAACCAGTAAATAAAGCCCCTGGTCTACAGAGCGGTCTCTTGAGAGAGCTCCAGCTCATAGCGGTCTCTGTGAGTGAATGCCCGGCTGGAGAGGTGGCGATCCCGGCAGGAGCTAGCTAGCTGTGACGGCAGTTTGTGGTGCTTCTAAACTCCGACAGCGGTGAAGCAAATGTTTGATTCGCCATCTAACATCGTAAAACTGTCAATATTCTAAATCTACACAGTTGATTTCTCGCCTCAGAATTTGTCAAAAGTGAATTTAGTGATGAAATAGCTAAGAAAAATGTAAAAAACGAGCCGTTTTTGGCTGCTGTTGTTGTTGTAACGTAGCCTGGAGCTGTCCAGCGCTTTGCATTGTGGGATACAGAAGGCGAGATAGACTGATCCGATGCTGGAGATTCTTTCCGAATCAGTACAACATCCGGGTACTTTTGGCATACTGTAGATTTTGCTTTTGTCATGTCGCAGCTTCTTCTTGAGGGCGGCTGTGGCTCAGAGGGTAGAGCAGGTCGTCCACCAATCAGAAGGTCGATGGTTCGTTCCCCGACATGTGTCCTTGAGCAAGACATTTAACCCCAGTGTGTGAATGAGTATTTAGATTACATCCTGATGGGCAAAATTGGCACCTTAGCAGCCTCTGCCATCAGTGTATGAATGTGTGTGTGAATGGGTGAATGCTGATATGTAATGTAAAGCGCTTTGAGTGATCGGAAGATGAGAAAAGCGCTATATAAATGCAAGTCCATTTACCATTCTTCTCTAAAAAGGTTTGTAAACTCTCTAATTCAACTCTAATTCTGTTGGATTCATTAACGAACGACGAAATAACAATTCTTCTCTTTAATTATCTGATTTATGATACCCAGTTGAATATTGTGTGAGAGAATTTGGTGTTGTATTTTAACCATTAGTGTGGCAGCAATCGCTTCAGGGTGTCGGGTCAGGAAACTGTTTTGTGCTCAGGTGAGAGTGCGGAAATAGAGCGATACAGAGTCCAAGTATAGATTTCAGGCTGTTTATATTGATGCAGCTCAAACATACAAAATAATGTTGTGTGGTTCTGAAACAATAAAGCACAACAGTGCATAGTGATTAGAGCTAACATTGAATCAACATTAGCAACAAGAGTTAGCCTAATATAACACAGGCATCTAAACATAAAACAGCTTAAATGCAAAGCTACCAATTATTAATGCCAAACACATTTAACATAACACAAACTCACATTTCCATGGACGCACACCTGAAAGAAATGTCCATAAGGCATCAATCATAGCCGTCCTCTCCTCAGCTGTATCCCTCCCTTAGCACCGTGTCTGGGGTCGACTCGATGCAGGCACACTGACGGCACATGCACAGCACATGATCGGGCAGCAGGTGATTGGAGGAGGAGACACGAACAGTGAGAGCACATGCACTGCGCATGATCAAGCACAGGATATAGCAGGAGAAGAAATGTGCAGAGGCATGGCCTTTTTTACAAATACGAAAAGACTAAATAATACACGGATTTTGACCTTTTCACAAAGTTAGACATCTGTTGCATACGCGCGCGGGAACGCCCAGTGCGCGTGCATGTTAGTGTTCGGAACAAACGGCTGTGTCACGTGTTCTGCAGCTGAATATGAAGCTTGTGTGTCCAGTAGTTAACGGTCACTTTTGACTCTCCTAAATAAAAATAAACAAGACTCGGTCAAAACCGAGTATATGTCTGGACCGTATATGGTCAGTATGTGAATTGGTGGCTAAATTCTTACACAAATAGTCAGTGGTCATGTCTATAATGTTTTGTGAACAGTTTTTTCCACTTATATCTTAATGTTTGATTGAAAGACAACTTATAATGAAGCAAATGGCATTCAGTAATAGTAAATGGTAACATTTACTAGTCAGTATATTATACATTTTATACAAGGTGAAAAGGTATTAGCATGACATACAGTATGCAAGGTTAAAAGTATTTCAGTTTTTTTATTAAAGCATGTGTATCAAAAGCATTCATCAGTGGTGTGTAACAACATACTTCGCGAAAGTTTATCAGCGTTTAGATATCCCCGCTGTCATCAATGACGGTGTTGCTGCCGTATTTATTCCTAGATGGAGTGTTAATGGAGCAGCTACAATGTTGGCGTAGCCTAGCACTGATCGATCCGAACTCCATTCAGAAAACAAGCATTTTAAAGGTTGTTTGCTTGTTGTGTTGCGGACAGACTTGACAAAGCATGGATTATGTCTTTTTACAAATCGACATCATTATGTTGTTATTTCGGCATCATTTTGATCCGTTTATTGCAATTAAATCACTGCACAGTCTGTTTATTTTGGGTTCATACCGCAGTAGCGACGTGTGGCTGCTAGATAGTCAGTTCATGGCGGAAATGGAGGAAAGCGAGGCGAAAATTTGTACGGTAACACAATACGAAGCACAACATAACTTAACTTAAACGAACATAAACAATAGCACATGCTCAACAACAGCACTAAGTAATGTTACATTGAAGCGCTGACACGCTCCCAAGAAAACGTAAACGCAGAACTGTTCTCCGCCTTTTCATTTTGAAAGAGCAACGACCAATGAGGAGACTCCAGCAGTCGGCCAACCAATCCTGTAACTTCATCACTCAGTCAGTCACTCACTCACTCAGTGACAGACTTTTGCGTTTGTAGGGCTGGCCCTCTGTGGTCCAGCCAAAAATAAACTTATATGAATTTTAATTTTAACCATCAGATTATGAACATACACATATATTCAGACACATTAAATCACATATAGCGGTTAAGATTTTAATCTGTAAAATGTTTTTTTTTTATAGTTTTCATCACATCACTATAATGTTCATTTTTATACATTTTGCTTTTTTAACTTTTATAATATTTTTAAGACATTTAAATTCATTTTCATCAATCATTGTAAATATTGAAATCATTTTTTTTTTTTTTTAAATAAGGTATTTCGTGATTTTCTTTACAAAATATAATTTACACCATACTTGACTGTTTTGAATTTTTTTTTATTTTTATTTTTTATTTGTTATCAAAAATATACACACAACAAGGCACTGTCAATTATAATAACAGCAAGAAAAACAACTTTAGGTTGAGCATGGGCAACAACATATATCAAAGATAACATTCAAAGTGAGTAAAAATAAAGTAAAACTCGTCAAGGAACAAGTAATAAAATATAATAAAATAATAAATAAATGAATCAAAATATAAATATCACATAAAATAAAAGAAACAGAGCTCATCTCAAATTAATTAGTACATATCAAAGAAAGAGAATAATTCAGTCATAATCAACAATGATTAACTTAGCAGCTTTAGCTCATTCTTCATACTAGTCAGAAAGGGTTTAGTTTTGAGGTATCTGCATTTATGTATAAAAAATGTACTTAATAATTGTAAAATATTGATAACAAAATCCAAATTGCGATTCACAGCAAAGATCCCAAATGTGAGCGTTTTCTCTGTCAGTGGTGACAGCTCAGTCCTCTTGGATTGTAGCCAGCTCTGCATGTCATTCCAGAAAAACTTCACTGATTCACAATGAAAAAACACATGTTCCAAACTTTCATAAAATACACAGTTATTCACATCAAAGTTAAACCTCAGTCTTAAGAATTGGTTCGTTGGGTAAATCTCATTCAGGATTTTGAAGTTCACCTCTTTCACCTTATAGGAGGGAGAGGGAATGAAATATATCTTCTCCGTATTATCTTAACCTCTTCAGCTTCAAATCCCTTGAAAACATCATTTCTCCTAACTGGGTTAGGGAAGTATTCTTTTAACAGAATATTCATCATAACTTTGGTGGTAATCTTGCTGTCACACAAATCAATTCCTTCTATACAGAGTTGTCTTAGACTAGGGGAGATATTTGAAACTGGTTTGAAATATTACTGACAATCTGAATGAACCAGTTTCCTCTTTAATCTTCATGTTGACACAGAAACGTGATCCTGGTGAGGATCCACAAATACATGAAGGTTTTAACTCATCTTATGTTTGACCATCTGCATAATGTTCAGCTAATATTAAACCATTTTCAAACCACATCCAGCCAAAAAATAATGATGGATGTTATTATGTTGAAAAGCTGGAAACGGTGAAACGAGTGCGTCAGTTAAAAGTGACATAATGCAGTTTGTCTTTGTTCCACCAGAGGGAGACAAATCCTCTAACACCCAGAGGAGACATGAGTGATGACTCCATCAGTGATAATCAGTAGGAGAGGATGAATGAGTGATGATTGGACTCATTGTTTCCTCTACAGATCAAGATAGAAAGTCTCTGGGAGCTGATGTGGATGTGAATTCAGCAGCAGCTAACAAGGTAACATGATTGATTTAGGATTATTGGACTAGTTGCCACGGTAACACTTTACAGTAAGGGGCACAAAAATGTGAGTAGTTACTAGGGAACGAATGAGGGACTCCTCAGTAACTACTCCGTATTAGTCTCTCTTTACTTGGGGGGGACAAAAACAGAAACTAATGTTTAAATAATGAGTAATTAATGAGTCGTTACTAGTTTTGTGCTGCTCAGCAGCTGATTAAGTCACATATATTCATAACTAATCATTACTTAATGATTCATTAATATAGGATCTCCCAGTCTGGTCTCTAGTCACTCATCATTATCTACTATAAAGTCCTCCATTAGCAATTATTAGAGAAGTATTAATTAACGAGTTATCAATCATCGAGTCGTTCCTGATTCATTCCTCACTCGCTTTATAATCATTAGCTACTTTATAAAATTTGATTGGGAGTTACTCATTAACTAGTGGTTCACTAGCAGTTAGGTAAACTAGTAACGACTCATTAATTCTGATTACTGACCCCCAAGTAAAGTAAGTAAGACATGTTTGTGTCCCTTATTGTAAAGTGTTACCGCTCTGACTGGATATAGTAAACTTGGAAAAAGAGGAACATTTCAAATGTTGAAGAGTTTTTCAAAGTCAGTCAAATAGAAGTGAAAAGTGATGTCGTCCTCAAAGAAAGGCAGAGAAAGATCAACATGAAGTGTTTTAGTCTTCAAACAATCCAACAGACTAAAGAAGCATTGTGAATGTCATTTCTTAGGTCTGACTCTGCAGCTCAAAGTGCCAACAACATGGAACAGTCCCATGAGTGTATTTAGTATTGAGGTGAATGAGCGCTGTGTGTTAGTCATGATAAAGAGGATTAATGTGTGAGCTCTCCCAGCAGGTTGTTGGCTTTATGTGAAGGCTCTGCTATGAGTCAGTGTGAGGACAAAGAGGAGGGAGTCCCTCCCTCTAAAACCACTCTGCGTGGGGATCATGACAGCCAGACCAAAGCTCAGAGGTGAGTTGACCATCTCTAACTGTCCACCACTCTTCTCCATGTCACAAAGTCTTTGATTCACTGACAATGTTTCTTAATATGTGAGCTTTAATGGATTTCTTTCTATCAGGGTCCATCAGAAACCAGACAGTCCTGAACCTGAACCCAGCTGTGTGTCCATGAAGAGTGACTGTCTATGGATTTTCCTATAACCTTCAAAGATGGACGCCACTCTGATGAACAAAGGTGAGGATTTCAAACTGATAATGAAAACAACATGATGATGATATCAGACGTGAGGGAAGTTAAATACAAAGATGGACACTTGGGGAGGGACAAAAAATCGATTCACCTATGTATCAGGGATTTTCTGTACGATTTTTGAAATCTATTTTTTAAAAGAAGAAAGAAAGAAAGAAAGAAAGAAAGAAAGAAAGAAAGAAAGAAAGAAAGAAAGAATGGCACTTTATTGATCCCCGAGGGGAAATTCAATTCTTTCATTCTGTTATTTTACACAGTACATAGTACAACACAGGGCCCGAAATACACACACACATGCACAATATACATGCATTAATGGAGAGATGTCAGAGCGGGGGGGGGCAGCCCCTGACAGGCGCCCCGAGCAGTTGGGGGTTTGGTGCCTTGCTCAAGGGCACCTCGGCAGTGCCCAAGAGGCAAACTGGCATCTCCCCAACTACCAGTTCACACTCAGTACTTGGTCCATGCGGGGACTTGAACCGGTGACCCTCCGGTTCCCAAGCCAAGTCCCTATGGACTGAGCTACTGCCGCCCCAAATTAAATTAAATTAAATTAAATTAAATTAAATTAAATTTAATTTTAATGCCAGAATCAACATATTTGCTTCATCTGAGTCTATGTGGAGGTAGAAGGAAGTTACCGCTTTTATTGTGGTAGTCTGAGTAACGTGAGGTCATATCCGTTCCGTATCCGTCAACCAAAACAAACCTCAGAAAGTATAAAACGTAGGAGGGTCGTCGTGGATACGACCTGCACCCTCATATGTTAAATCCAAAGTGGTAAACACTACACATCCAGTAAAGGATGGAAACACTTTGGGTTTCACACATTGCAGGAAAAGCAGAGCTAGACATCACGGCTAAAGCTGCATGCTAACTCTGTCACGGACAGGAAACGTTATCGTATCACGGTAACGTGCGGTCCAGCCGGCCGTTGCTCTCATCTCCGTGGTCAAATGGCCGACGCTACAACTGTAGAGCACCCATATACTGACATTTATGTTAAATGCATTGAAACGGCCCCGATGGAGCTGACCATGGATGGATAAAGAGAACGGAGCTGACGGGAGAGCTAGAGACCACCTTGGAGAAGTTAGAGGAAGTAGACACGTGGGACTACGTCCGCTTTTCAAAATAAGGTGTTAACAAAGGGAACTGTATATAGAAAATACATCTATGGAAATAAGATTGATTGGATTATATTCACCAGAAGTATAAAACATTACATGTCCCTTATAAATTAAAAAGAAAATACCACTAATCTGTGAGGGAAAATGTCTTTATTCTTTGATTTTTTTGTTGCTGGAAAAAATGTAATAAATAATTGCTGACAATGATCCTGATATATTTGACTTCAGGACATCTCTGACTACAGACATGCTGAAAATCAAACATTTTTACTGGATTCATTTAAATATTTTCCAAAGTAAAAGTCCCTAGAAGTGTATGATTCAACTTTTTCCCTTCATGGTCTAGTGTTAAAAAAGTTAACAAAAATCACAATAAATCATAAAATCGAATACTTAAAAATCACAATACATATCAAATCGTCACCCAAGTATTGTGATAGTATTGCATCAGGAGATAGGTGTATCGTCTCAGCTCTAATGAACACTCAGTTAAAACATCACGTCTGTTCTTCTTTTTATCAATAATACGGCATTACTGTTCAACTAATATGATCACCCCACAGCATCATTTCCTGCCTCTGCTGCACACTGCACTGAATACAGCTTTAAAATATTCATTGAAACTTTCAATTTAACATTGAATTCAAACAAAATGTAACCAAAACCTACCTGAAGACAAATATACTGTGTACAGTAGGTGTATTAAATCACTGACAGGGTTTGTCTCAGTGTGTTGTGAGTGCAGTGATGAATTTATCTTGTGTTTCTATCAGGAGGAAGCTGGAAAAACCTGAACCTGAACCCAGCTGTGTGTCCATGAAGAGTGACTCGTCTATGGGTCGTCCTATAGCCTTCAAAGATGGACGCCACTCTGTTGAACACGGTGAGGATTTCAAACTGATAATGAAAACAAAATGATGATGATATCAAACGTTAGGGAAGTTAAATATAAAGATGGACACTCCGGGTGGGACAAAAAATGGATTCACTTATGTATCGCGATTTTTTTGTACGATTTTGAAATCAATATATTTGCTTTCATCTGAGTCTATGTGGAGGTAGAAGGAAGTTTACCGCTTTTATGTTGTAGTCTGAGTAACGTGACGTCATATCCGTTCCGTATCCGTCAACCAAAACAAACCTCAGAAAGTATAAAACGTTGGAGGGTCGTCGTGATACGACCTGCACCCTCACATGTTAAATCCAAAGTGGTAAACACTACACATCCAGTAAAGGATGGAAACACTTTGGGTTTCACACATTGCAGGAAAAGCAGAGCTAGACATCACGGCTAAAGCTACATGCTAACTCTGTCACGGACAGGAAACGTTATCGTATCGCGGTAACACGGCGGTCCAGCTGGCCGTCGCTCTCATCTCCGTGGTCAATGGGCCGACGCTACAACTGTAGAGCACCCATATACTGACATTTATGTTAAATGCATTGAAACGGCCCCGATGGAGCTGACCATGGATGGATAAAGAGAACGGAGCTGACGGGAGAGCTAGAGACGGACTTGGAGAAGTTAGAGGAAGTAGACACGTGGGACTACGTCCGCTTTTTCAAAATAAGGTTTAACAAAGGGAACTGTTATATAAAAAATACATCTATGGAAATAAGATTGATTGGATTATATTCACCATAAGTATAAAACATTACATGTCCCTTATAAAATAAAAAGGAAATACCACTAATGTGTGGGCGGGAAATGTCTGTTTTCTTTGATTTTTGGGTTGCTGGATAATAAATGTATCAATAATACCTGACAATAACTGATATATTTGACTTCTGGACATCTCTGACTACATACATGCTGAAAATCAAACATTTTTACTGGATTCATTTAGAGATTTTCCAATGTAAAAGTCCCTAGAAGTGGATGATTCAACGTGTTCCCTTCATGGTCTAGTGGTAAAAAAGTTAACAAAAATCACAATAATCATAAAATCAAATACTTAAAAATCACAATACATATCAAATCGGCACCCAAGTATTGTGATAGTATTGAATCAGGAGATAGGTGTATCGTCCCAGCTCTAATGGACACTCAGTTAAAACATCACGTCTGTTCCTCTTTTTATCAATAATACGCATTACTGGTCAACTAATATGATCACCCCACAGCATCATTTCCTGCCTCTGCTGCTCACTGCACTGAATACAGCTTTAAAATATTCATTGAAACATTCAATTTAACATTGAATTCATACAAAATGTAACCAAAACCTACCTGAAGACAAATATACTGTGTACAGTACGTGTATTAAATCACTGACAGGGTTTGTCTCAGTGTGTTGTGAGTGCAGTGATGAATTTATCTTGTGTTTCTATCAGGAGGAAGCTGGAAAAACCTGAACCTGAACCCAGCTGTGTGTCCATGAAGAGTGACTGGTCTATGCGTCGTCCTATACCTTCAAAGATGGACGCCACTCTGATGAACAACGGTGAGGATTTCAAACTGATAATGAAAACTAAACGATTTTTATTAGACTCTCAGTTGTGAGATTTCTTTTTTCAGTCAACCACATTCACACTGGGAGCTGCCCAGTACAACCAGTCTGACACTGAGCAGCTCCACTGGGCTGGAGGTTCTAGCTGCTAGCTATTTATCTATTTATCTATCTAGCAGCTAGCTAGCGCTAGCCTTAGCTATTTATACTAACAATCTGCCGATAGCTTAGCTATCAAGCTTTAGCTATCTAGCGTGAGTTAGCTGCTAGCTAGCTAGATAGTTGAAAACAGGTGCTTTGGTTTGAGCATTGTGTCCTGCAGTGACAACTCTTTATAAATTCCAGCTCTCTAGTGTGGACCTTTGTACGTATATTGCCAAGAAGTGAAAGTCAACTGGTCGTTCCATTGCAGACATCAGCGCCCAGCAACAGAGCTATGCTTCCGCCATTTTGGACTGAAAGCGACTATAAAAGTCTGCTTAAAAAGTGCGTACAAAAGTAAAACAAAACTATTTCTATTCTACCAAAATGGCCTGTGTTAAACAATAAAAAATAAATATAATAAGCGTTTGTAAGTCCAAAATGGCTAAGAAAACTCTGAAGTTTTGTCTCTTTGCTTCTATACTCGTTGCTTTGTCCACCCGGCATCTATCTGGCAGTGAGAGTTTACAAAACACTGTCGACACGACGATGCTTTTGTATGCTGACCGCCGGTGTGCTGATATGCTTCGGTACTTTTGTAGCTCCTCATAGCGGAGCCATCTAAACCAGGAGACACTACAAATGTCCTCATATGTGATTTCAGGTCATTTTAGTACGTCGTCCTTCCACTCAACGATGGCTGATGGATGTGGTATTGTAAAACCGTCTCTGGTAAAACCATCCGGTCTCCACAGTGTAGCTGCTTTATAGCACTGCTGGCACTAAACCAGAAAAACTAACACAACTGCGTTCAAACCGGAAGAAAACAGTGAGCTGAAAGCTACAAACAGCTGCAGACTGAGCTGTTGATTCTCAGTGGGATCAGCAGGACTAGTAAACATTTACCACTACAGGGAGTCATCTGATTCACTGTTGACATCCAAATATCACTTCATGGACCTGTACCTGGTGTTTGTCTTTGTGTGGACAGACATCATGTGAGCTAATTCTTCATGATTCCTCCACAGAGTGGACCAGGAGAGCTCGGAGGTTCCCAGTTTTCAGTCTGCCCAGCAGCATCAAACACACCTGGACTCCATATTTATGGTCTGTACATGTACAGCAACCACTTTTACGTCTATTCTGTTCACAGTCCATCTCCACGCTGCACTTTTTAGAGATCAGTGGGATGTCATTCTGTCCAACATGGATCTG
>CAKAOJ020001970.1:0-22543 GCA_916701645.2 Sebastolobus alascanus
ATACAATCGCTGTTGCAGATGGTATAATGGAACAGCTATGGAGCAAAAGATGGCAGATCTTCCAAAGGACAGAATTATTCCTGATTTTCCTCCATTTACCAACGTTAGTGTGGACTATCTTGGACATGTGGGAAAAGTAAAGGCCGGACAACTTGCGTACGTCACGGAGTGATATTTACCTGCTTGACAAGTAGAGCAGTTCATTTGGAGGTGGCAAACTCGCTGGAGACTGACGCAAGCATAAACGCATTACGTCGGTTCCTCAGCAGGAGAGGACAGGTTGTTTACATCAAGTCAGACAATGGAAACAACTTTGTCGGAGCGAAAAGAGAACAGAGAGAGGCTCTCGCCGCATTGAATCATGAGCAGATTCATAGAGCTCTTATGCCGGCTGGAGTTGAATGGAGTTTCAATCAACCAGTTGGATCTCATCACTGTGGTGTTTGGGAGCGTATGATAGGCATTATAAAGCGCATTCTCAACTCAGTCTAGTACCAGCAGATGTTGGATGTTGATGGACACCACACAGTTATGACTCGAGTCTACAATTACAAACAAGCCAGGGGGACTAAAGGTTGAAATAAAAAAGATTAAAAAAATCATAGTTAGATAAATATCTTGTAAAGCTTACAGTGGTTTATATGTTTTAACAGCTTTTTTGTTTGTACATTAAGATATAGAGGAAATATATTGTTTGACATGGTCATGAAGAATTTTGATTTGTCAATATAAAATTTAGTTAAAATAACACGCAAATTGATGAAACAGAACTGTGAACAGAAACACCTGTGACGTATCAAAGAGGCGTGACAATGTGCCACACGTCATATTTAATTGATGTGGCTTTAAAATCACGGCTCCGAGGCGAGGATGTCTCATTTTGTTAAAAGCCTGTTGCCTCAATTCCTCTCTCCTCGCGTCTCTTCCTCGCCTCCTCAGCTCGCATCTCTCGTGGGCGGGACTAAGACGTGAGGAAAGGAATCGAGGATGCACAAACTATGAAATGGGAAAGGCCTACAGACAGACAGGTGTGTCCTGTCAGGTGAAGCTCAGCAGTCTGTGGAGAGTTTGAAGCTTTCAGAAACAAGCCCACTTCTATGGCAAGCTGTTTTAACATTTAATAGCTAGACAGGAGATTCATCAGAGATATCTGCAACGTTGTTTAGACTAGTCATAACTCTAATTCTAGATATCTGTAATTACATTTTGACTAGTATGATTCAAACTACTGTGAATGGGGTTTCTCATTACAGATACCCACAACTGTATTATGACTAGTCGTGATTCCAGTTTCAGATATCTACAATTTAATTCTGACTGGTCAAAATTACGTTTGAGATATCTGTAACTGTTATTTAGGATAGTCAGAACTGAATTACAGATATCTCTAACTTTCGTTTTGACTAGTCAAAATTATGTTATAGATATCTCGAATAAGAATTCTGACTAGTGTTGGACCTGACCATCCAAGATGGTGGCAAAGACATGAACTGCACTTCCCAGGATTCCTTTGGGTCACTCATTGAGTAGCTCCACCCATGGACTCAGTAACCATTTCCATTTGCTACTTTAACAGGATGACTCATTCACAAGTACATGTGAATTAGGCTGCTGACCTGGAGAAAGGTCAGTCTCTTTGCTCTTTGGTCCCTGGCCTTTCAACACCCTTCTCATCTAAGCTCTCCAGCCAGAGACTGCATGAAGAAGCAGCTCTTATCTGATCTATGTCTTGTTAGCAGACAGACATTGAAACACAAGGAACTTCTAAAGGCAGAAGACGCGAGTGCCTGCCTTTTGATCAACTAACTTCAACCAAGGAAGTTAGCACCAAGCCACCAAGCTGCAGAAACAGGACTGGACCAGTTTCCTTCCAGCTGCACAACTGAATCTCACACAGCAAGGACAACCACAACTTCGACCCTGGAACCACAACCTTCTCCAGTCGGCTTTCTCCAATCCCTCCTTGGAATTACAACCCCTTTCTTCCATGTAGTGGTAACGTACTGGGCTTTACCTTAGCATTAGTAATTGCACACGGCTTAGCAAGACTGTTCAACTTAACTTCTGTAAATGTTCATGTATTGATTTGGTTTGATGTAATTCATTAAGTTTTACTGTTGTGATAGTGTTGTAGTCAGGATATTTGGTTAGCTGGCTTCGCCACATCTGATGTGTTTAGTTTATGCTCCACACAGACATAGGGTCTTGCATGCAAACTAACCATCTTTTCTAACTATCTTTATCATCTGACACACATTAACATCACTTACATAAACTGTGAATTGGTTTTAAACACAAACATACACCATCAGATAACCCCAGCCCCCACATCACACCTCTTTGTTCTCCCTGAGCCCATGTGCTCCAAAGGACAAAGAGGTCATGTGGTGACACCCTGGCGGCCAGCTTTGATCCGGCCATCTTTGTAGTTTTACAGTGCTCGCCATTTTGTTTTGTAGGCCATGCAGACATCAAAGACAAGTAGCCATCTTGTCTTTGTCTCCCTCTCTCTCTCTCTCTCCCTCTCTCTCTCTCACACACACACACACACATGCTCACACACTGTGTTTGGTTTGTTTAGTTTAGTTATTTAGTTAGATTAATATTGTGTTTTAACCTTTATTATCTTATAAATAAATATTTGTGGATCATACATGCTGGTCTGTTTAATGTTGTACAAGAGTGAATAATGCCAACCGCTGCTGTGTCAAGAACTCCAAAATCCTTCAACCTTTACTATCTATTGATATAGTGATTTTTGGTTATAGTTATTAATTTAATTATTAATCAGAGTTCTAAATTGATAGTTTAGTATATTTAATGAGACTTAGCTATGAGACTACATTAATTTGCTATCGTTTTCTCTTTGTTTCAAAGAGTGGTGCCCCGAGGATGATTTAATACACATTAAATCATATTATTCATTATAATTAATAATTATTTTGATAATTATTATTTACTTTTGATAGCCATTTTAATGTCTTTTGAGCTTATACCAATGTAATTTGGTGCCCTGTTATTATTAATATATATTGATAATTAAGTAATATTAATTTTATTAATATTGATAATTTTCTTTAATATTGTCTAATAACTAGACCAGCTCCTACCTGCGTTCCCCAACATTATGGTGCCCCGTGTGAGGCCTAGTATTGTTGGCAAATTATTCATAATTGTGCAATATTAATTTTCAGCATAATTTTTGGACAAAACCAAAAATTTCATATTCCACTTCTAAACGAACCAAAAGTGTTGACATTCTACACCACTAGTCTTCCACAGGAGTAGACGTCCAGCTGTACTTTTAAACAAGTACATTGTGGTTAGAATTATAATTTGAGAGACTTTGATTATTAACACTTAAACCTTCATAGTGTTAATTTTAAGAACTTGCTTTTGCTGCTAATTCAAGTTAACCTACACTGTAGAACTTGAAATAATTTTGGTTCAGCATTTGAATACCACGTATTCAATTCAATCTCGTCAAGTTGTCATAATTTGCTGTTAATCTAAGTGTTCCTTTAATGACACAGCGTGCCACCGGCCCTGTGTAACATAGAGAGCTTGTACCTGGCTGTCACTGCCATGCATTTCAGCCTGACTGAGTTAAATTGAGCCTGATAGAGCCACAGCGTGCTACCAGCCCTGTGAAATAAGTTTGCACCTAGCTGTTACTTTCACGCATTCCAGCTTGAGTCACCTTTAAGAGACATCATCACAACTGTTACTGCCTTGCATCTCAGTTAGTGCATGTTGTGTGTAAGCAAACTTGTTTTGTAAACCTGTGTTTACTTTACTGGCCCCTTTTGTTTTATTGCCCACTAGAGTCACTAGTTGGTGCTGTAGCTGCCCCTCCTCCACAGGAAGCTACCCCCAATAAAGTAAGCCAGTACATTGTTTTGTTAGGCTAGTGTACCTACTGCTACACTACAAGGTGTCTGCCAAAGCAACACCATAGCCACAACATTATTTTTCTTGATACTAGACACCTTGTTTAGTTTTACCCTCCATTCCAGGCATAACAATGGAGAACCCCTGTGTAGAGCTTTATATTTCCTCCCTAGCACAGAGCTTAAACCCTGGCTGCCCTGAACTCATCAGCAAGTTGAGTTTCAGTGAGTGCAGTAAAGAAATAGAATCGCTACTCACAGACAGGTGTGATGCGCAGACCGCATCCAAAGATTCATTTTTTAAATGCTTGCTTCTGATTTTTCACAGGCAAACCAGTCTTGCCGTTCAGAGCAAAGCAGCCCTGGAAAAGGAGGTAGATTCCCTAAGAACGCAAAATGCTTGTCTCCTCCATGAAGTTCAGACAGCAAACAAAAAGATGATGCGTTACTTAGAAGACCTGCATTCAGCAGAGTCAGATCTTTGCTCGCACAAAGAGCAATTGTTAGGGCTTAGATTAGAACATCTCACCCCACCACAGTCTTTCAGCCATTGTGATTCTGGTTACTCCGATTCACACTCCTCACTTGATGAGAGGTTAACCCCCTCTCCGCTCAGAAGTGAAAGATTTCCAACTGACTCAAAGTCCTTGGGAATGAAGTCAGCTCCACTGAGACACAGTGCTAACAGCTACCTGACTTCCCATTTTTCTGATACTGACAGGGAAGATACATGTAGTTTATCTTCAAGAAGATATTCTGCTCCATGTTCTTCTCAGCTACTGAGAAATGACATTTTCACCTGTGCTCCTTCCTCCAAAGGTTCAGCCTGTTCAGCCTCCTTTCCACTCTGTCACAAGAGTGATGACAGCTGTTCAGCCTCTGCTTCTCAGCCAGAGAGAACTTTAGCATGTGATACACAAGTGCATTGTAATGCTAATTTAGTCTCGCCTTCACCAGAAAGGACCCCACTGTGTCCCCGACTGGAAGTGCTTGAGCTCATAGCTAAAGACATTGAATGTTTAGATCCAGACAACTGTGATCACCACATTGATGACTACTTTAGTGAATTAGATCATAATCTAAGTGACTTACCACACGCCACCCAAAGGGAGAAAGTTAAACTTGTGTGGAAAACCAGCTCTAAAGCTGTGCACAAGTTTATACAGTCACAACCTCCCAGTGTCAGAAATGACTACAGTGATAGAAGCACTGATAGAAGAATTCTCTTCTACTGCTGACGTGACCTCAGCGATGTTTGCAGCCCTCCAAATTAAACATTCACGTAGTGAGAATCCTAGGGATTACTACAGACGTTTAAGGCATGCATACGTCCAAGGTAAGAATGCACCAGGCTTAGAAGAAAACCCCATCTTCAAGTCCTTGTTTTTGCAGAACCTGCACCCATGTGTTCGCACCCATGTGGTACTCAGGACGCGTCAGGGTAACCCCTCACTGCTTGAGATAAGGAAGATGACACAGATAGCTTGGGAAACTCTGGTCATTTCCAAAAGGGGGGGCAAACCAACTGAGCCCACCAGCTCAAACACTGACGTGTCAAGCAGATCTGCCACCTCAAAAGACCACCTTCACAACAGGTCGAAGGGGGGTCACAAAAGGCTGCATAAGGACACTGAGCGTAACCGCCATGTCCACCAGTTGCGTAGAGATAGGCATTCACACAACAGAAGTGTTAGAAAGCCATACTCTGAAATTCTGTCCCAGAATTGGCGTGACCGGTCTGATGATGACCACATTATCTCCGACCACAGTTCAGACTCTGACCACGGTTCAGAACATGGACATAACCTAGCAGACAGTGATAGCTACTCTGAGTGCCTCTCTGCCTCTGGCTACCTGGAGCGTTACAGCCCTGAGCCACGAGTCAAGCACAAGAGCTCCAGAGTTGTCTTCCCACGGTAATAGCTAACACATAGCTAACAGTGAGACAGATGCTAGATAACGGTGCCTTAATTTTTCCTCTTTTGCAGTTACTAGGGCAAACTTGAGTTTGTTAGCAACAGCAAACCCTAAATTCTGATAGGTCTCAGACACCACTGTCCAACTTTACAAGTACACTTGGACCAACTCCTTGGTAGTATCTTGTTTAGAGATAACTAGTGCAAAACACTAGCTAAGGACACATCATTATGGCATCACAGAACCTGTCATACACTTGTTCTCATATTTTTAGGTGACACTCTGCATCTCACCTTAACACCTCTTTATCTCTAACATTCCTGTTCTTCACTAACCTTATAAATAACAGGGAAACACTAGTTATGTATTTTATACAGTACTATTGTTGTTGTTTATCTGGTTGTATTTGTAACTTAGGGACTGTTCTTGCTTAGCCAAGATAGATAGTTTTAACCAATGCCCAGTTGGTCAATGAACTGCCCAGACGTTACAAATTTGAATGAACTGTTGAATGAACTTTTCCAAGCATGGATTTAACGACTTTCGAGTTGTCCCCAGGAGTGGAACTGAACAACCCCCAGGTTGTTTCCAAGGACCTGTGAACTGTTCAACCTCTAGCTTGCTCTTAAGGATGATGGACATCTTAAGACCAAAATGGGGGGATGTTGGACCTGACCATCCAAGATGGTGGCAAAGACATGAACTGCACTTCCCAGGATTCCTTTGGGTCACTCATTGAGTAGCTCCACCCATGGACTCAGTAACCATTTCCATTGGCTACTTTAACAGGATGACTCATTCACAAGTACATGTGAATTAGGCTGCTGACCTGGAGAAAGGTCAGTCTCTTTGCTCTTTGGTCCCTGGCCTTTCAACACCCCTGCCCCGCAGGAGGTGAGCTGCGGCCCTTCTCACCTAAGCTCTCCAGCCAGAGACTGCATGAAGAAGCAGCTCTTATCTGATCTATGTCTTGTTAGCAGACAGACATTGAAACACAAGGAACTTCTAAAGGCAGAAGACGCGAGTGCCTGCCTTTTGATCAACTAACTTCAACCAAGGAAGTTAGCACCAAGCCACCAAGCTGCAGAAACAGGACTGGACCAGTTTCCTTCCAGCTGCACAACTGGATCTCACACAGCAAGGACAACCACAACTTCGACCCTGGAACCACAACCTTCTCCAGTCGGCTTTCTCCAATCCCTCCTTGGAATTACAACCCCTTTCTTGCATGTAGTGGTAACGTACTGGGCTTTACCTTAGCATTAGTAATTGCACACGGCTGAGCAAGACTGTTCAACTTAACTTCTGTAAATGTTCATGTATTGATTTGGTTTGATGTAATTCATTAAGTTTTACTGTTGTGATAGTGTTGTAGTCAGGATATTTGGTTAGCTGGCTTCGCCACATCTGATGTGTTTAGTTTATGCTCCACACAGACATAGGGTCTTGCATGCAAACTAACCATCTTTTCTAACTATCTTTATCATCTGACACACATTAACATCACTTACATAAACTGTGAATTGGTTTTAAACACAAACATACACCATCAGATAACCCCAGCCCCCACATCACACCTCTTTGTTCTCCCTGAGCCCATGTGCTCCAAAGGACAAAGAGGTCATGTGGTGACACCCTGGCGGCCATCTTTGATCCGGCCATCTTTGTAGTTTTACAGTGCTCGCCATTTTGTTTTGTAGGCCATGCAGACATCAAAGACAAGTAGCCATCTTGTCTTTGTCTCCCTCTCTCTCTCTCTCTCTCCCTCTCTCTCTCTCACACCCACACACACACATGCTCACACACTGTGTTTGGTTTGTTTAGTTTAGTTATTTAGTTAGATTAATATTGTGTTTTAACCTTTATTATCTTATAAATAAATATTTGTGGATCATACATGCTGGTCTGTTTAATGTTGTACAAGAGTGAATAATGCCAACCGCTGCTGTGTCAAGAACTCCAAAATCCTTCAACCTTTACTATCTATTGATATAGTGATTTTTGGTTATAGTTATTAATTTAATTATTAATCAGAGTTCTAAATTGATAGTTTAGTATATTTAATGAGACTTAGCTATGAGACTACATTAATTTGCTATCGTTTTCTCTTTGTTTCAAAGAGTGGTGCCCCGAGGATGATTTAATACACATTAAATCATATTATTCATTATAATTAATAATTATTTTGATAATTATTATTTACTTTTGATAGCCATTTTAATGTCTTTTGAGCTTATACCAATGTAATTTGGTGCCCTGTTATTATTAATATATATTGATAATTAAGTAATATTAATTTTATTAATATTGATAATTTTCTTTAATATTGTCTAATAACTAGACCAGCTCCTACCTGCGTTCCCCAACACTAGTCACAATGTAGTTGTAGATATGTCTAATGTTAATTCCGGATATTCAAGCTGAGCTATTACATGTTAAAACGGCTCGCCATACACTTCTCTACACTTTAGGATGTCATTGTCCTGGATAACTTTACAGTTCAGTCCAATGGAAACCACCGACTAACACTGTGACGGAGGAAGGAACATACTGGAAACATTACTGTCATAGATGATGTCATAGATGATGTCACTGATGGGCTTACCTGAGCAGGTGAGATTCAGTATGGAGTTAGAGTAATATGATTTTGCACACTCCCTCAGAGCGGATCCAGACTGAACACAGTCAGACCTGATCCTCCACATAGATCTTTCTGAGGATTCCTTTCTCTGTTCTACAGAAACAGCAGGGCCACAGTCCAACTCTCTGCAGGCAGCAGCTGCTTCCTTCAGGGTCCAGACAGAGTGATAGTCACTCACTGGTCTCCAGTCTCCCTGTTTCAGCTCCAGTGTTCCTGCACAGCGACTGTCTCCTCCCACCAACCTGACAGGATCTGAACAGAAACAAGAGAGTCATCAGTAAAAGAATAAAGTGAGTTTTATTAGAACAGTAATGAACCAGATCAGAGCTGCAGCTCCTCTTCTACCTGAGCAGGTGAGTCCAACAGCTTTGCCAGGTGAGCAGGTGTTTCTATCTGAGCCTGAGCTTCTACAGTCCAGGAGAGCAGACTCATTTCCTCCACACTGGAACTCTTTGGTCCACATTGGATCCTTCACTTCTCCATAGATCACCCCCTGGAGGACTGAAGGAGCCCCACAGCCAAGCTCCCTACAGACCACCTCTGCATCCTGCTGGTCAAAGTCAGCTTCACACACTAAAGACCACGACTGGTTAGAGTGGTTAGACTTGTTAGTCTTCACCTCCAGTCTGCCTTTGCACAGACTAGTCCCATTCACCAGCCTGACAGAGTCTGGAGAGATGATAGAAGATAAAATAGAGAGAGATAAAAGACACCAGACACTAATTAAAAAGATGTCATGAAACAAGGCAGAGTTGCAACTTCAGCTCGATGAATCTGTGTTTTGGACAGACAGTTTTGAAGTACATTAATAATGAAGACAAGCGCTTCCATACATTTGTGGCAAATAGGATCTTTGCCATATGAGAAGTTTCAAGCCCTTCCCAATGGAGGCTCGTTGGCTCTAAAGACAACCCAGCTGACGCTGCATCCAGGGAAATGAAGGTGCTTGACTTTCTTAAGAACTACAGTTGGCTTGAGGGTACCAGTTTTCTGTGGAAGTCTGAGAACGATTGGCCAGCCAATTATGTCGGTGATGTCATAGTGGACTCGGATGATCCGGAGGTCAGAAAGGTCACCTCTGTGAATTAAATTGTAAACAATTAACTTAAATCCACTGACTATCTCATGACTTACTTCTCAGACTGGATGAGGCTGAAAGTGTCAGTGGCCTGGTTTCTAAGGCTGAAGGCAATTCTGTTGGGGCTCAGTGGTCTGAGAAAGGGGTTGAAGTTCTCTGACAATGCACAAGCTGGTCAAATGGAAAGACTAAAAGCCACAATCACACAGAGGAGTAACATCTTGACGCCAAAAGACCTGTTGGAAGCGGAGCTGGCTGTCATTCGTTATGTGCAACAGCAAAGGTTTCAGGATGACATTTCCTCTCCGGTATCTGAAAAGGGAACCGGGAGCAGACAAAGTTCCATTTACAAGCTGGATCAGAATTAGGAAGATGGACTCCTAAGAGTTGGAGGGAGATTAAGCAAAGGAGCAATGCCTTTGGAGGTAAAACATCTCATCCTCTCCAATGATCAGCATATCTCCATACTTATCCTAAAATATACTCACCAACTATTAGGTCACAGCGGTCAAAACCATACACTATCTGTACTGAGGAGGAAGTATTGGATTACCAATGCAAACTTGGCTGTGAGGAAGATCATATCTGAATGCAGCTGTTGCAGATGGTATAATGGAACAGCTATGGAGCAAAAGATGGCAGATCTTCCAAAGGACAGAATTATTCCTGATTTTCCTCCATTTACCAACGTTAGTGTGGACTATCTTGGACATGTGGGACGAAGGAAAGGCCGGACAACTTGCATACGTTACGGAGTGATATTTACCTGCTTGACAAGTAGAGCAGTTCATTTGGATGTGGCAAACTCGCTGGAGACTGACGCAAGCATGAATGCGTTACCTCAGTTCCTCAGCAGGAGAGGACAGGTTGTTTACATCAAGTCAGACAATGGAAACAACTTTGTCGGAGCGAAAAGAGAACACAGAGAGGCTCTCGCCGCATTGAATCATGAGCAGATTCATGGAGCTGTTATGCCGGCTGGAGTTGAATGGAGTTTCAATCCACCAGCAGGATCTCATCACTGTGGTGTTTGGGAGCGTATGATATGCATAATAAAGCAAATTCTCAACTCAGTCTAGCACCAGCAGATGTTGGATGATGATGGACTCCACGCAATTATGTGTGAAGTAGCCAATCTTAATGATCGTCCAATCACCAAGCTGTCTAAGGATCCAAACGACTTGCAACCTCTCACACCAAATCACCTTATTCTATTAAAGGGAAACCCAGCATTGCCACCTGGACTGTTTGAACACTTTGATATGTATGTGAAACGTTGAAGAAGACAGGTTCACTACATCTCAGATCTTTATTGGAAGAGATGGGTACGGGAGTATTTGCTTTTGCTGCAAGAGAGACTGAAGTGGAACGAAAGGAAAAGGAGTTTAGTCTCTGGAGATGTGGTAGTCATCATGGATGCTTCAGTGCCACGTGGTTCCAGGCCTCTCTGCAAAGTGTCGGAGGTTTTTCCGGACAAAAGAGGCCTGGTGCATTCTGTCAAGCTTCAGACCAAAAACAACATTATTGAGAGACCTCTAACTAAACTTTGTTTAATACAATAAGTGGAGACTGAATGATATTAATTTGCATTCTCATGTATGGTCATTGAGGATTTCACGTTTGGCTCCTCTTTTGATTGTATTGATTATGCCTGCCTGGCATTAACAATTTAGGGCCGGTGTGTAGCAGCCAGATGGTGTATTGGGTCTCCTGGGGATAATTGATACTGAATTGCATAAGTAGGAACCAATCTTGGCCAGGTCAGGGGTTCCGTCTTTAAAAACGTTTTTCTATGTTTTGTTGACCCTCCGTTCAACAAAATGGACCTGATTTTGTGCCTCCTCGTTTCCTCGATCCTCGATGCTCCGGCTTGTGATCCGGAAATCAATCTCAGCGCTCCATCTTGAAGGACATCCCAATTCCTAAAATGCATCTGGAGGAGCGTGGAGGCTTGTCGAAGGAGCTATAAGCGACGATACATCTGTGTGTACTTTGCATAAGTCTTCTCGGCTCCCGTGTTTTTGTTTTTTTTAACAACTTTATTGAGGCCGTTATCAAGTTTAAAACACTTGTGTATACAACTCGAGTCTACAATTACAAACACGCCAGGGGGACTAAAGGTTGTAATAAAAAAGATAAAGAAAATCAAAGGTAGGTAAATATCTTGTAAAGCTTACAGTGGTTTATGTTTTAACAGCTTTTTGGTTTGTACATTCAGATATAGAGGATATATATTGTCTGACATGGTCATGAAGAATTTGGATTTGTGAATATAGAATTTAGTTAAAATAATACACAAATTAATGAAACAGAACTGCGAACAGAGACACCTGTGACGTATCAAAGAGGCGTGACAATGTGCCACACGTCATATTTAGTTGATATGGCTTTAGAATGACGGCTCCGAGGCGAGGATGTCTCATTTTGTTGAATGCCTGTTGCCTCAACTCCTCTCTCCTCGCGTCTCTTCCTCGCCTCCTCAGCTGGCATCTCTCGTGGGCGGTACTGAGACGCAAGGTGAGGAGGCGAGGAAAGAAGTGACTTACAGATATCTTTAAGTGTCGTTTTGACTAGTCACAATGATGTTATAGATATCTGGAATAAGAATTCTGACCAGTAACAATGTAAATACGACAGTTCAGTCCAATGGAAACCACCAACTGTCACTGTGGCGGAGGAAGGAACATACTGGAAACATTACTGTCATAGATGATGTCATAGATGATGTCACTGATGGGCTTACCTGAGCAGGCTAGATTCAGGATGGAGTTAGAGAAAATTGATGTTACACACTCCCTCAGAGCAGATCCAGACTGAACACATTCAGACCAGATCCTCCACATAGATCTTTCTGAAAACTCCTCTCTCTGTTCTACAGAAACAGCAGAGCCACAGTCCAACTCTCTGCAGGCAACAGCTGCTGCCTTCAGGGTCCAGACAGAGTAAAGATCTCTCACTGGTCTCCAGTCTCCCTGATGTTTCACCTCCAGTGTTCCTGCACAGCGACTGTCTCCTCCCACCAACCTGACAGGCTCTGAACAGAAACAAGAGTCGTCAGTAAAAGATAAAGAGAGTTTCATTAGAACAGAAATTAACCAAATCAGAGCTGCAGCTCCTCTTCTACCTGAGCAGGTGAGTCCAACAGCTTTGCCAGGTGAGCAGGTGTTTCTATCTGAGCCTGAGCTTCTACAGTCCAGGAGAGCAGACTCATTTCCTTCACACTGGAACTCTTTGGTCCACATTGGATCCATCACTTCTCCATAGATCACCCCCTGGAGGACTGAAGGAGCCCCACAGCCAAGCTCCCTACAGACCACCTCTGCATCCTGCTGGTCAAAGTGAGCTTCACACACTGAGGACCACCACTGGTTAGAGTGGTTAGACTGGTTAGTCTTCACCTCCAGTCTGCCTGAGCACAGACTAGTCCCATTCAACAGCCTGACAGAGTCTGTAGAGATGATAGAAGATAAAATAGAGAGAGATAAAAGACACCAGACAGATTTTATGCATATGGTGTTGTGTTCTTTATACTATGACAGTTTTCCTAAAAGTAAATTAAAAAAAATTACAATATATCGCGATATACTGAATCGTTACCCCTGTATCATGATACGTATCGTATCGCCAGATTCTTGCCAATACACAGCCCTAATGTAATATAATAAATCCAGCCTTCTTGTTTAAAGGGACCATTCATATAAAATGAGGTGCTGGTGGGTGAATATAGAATTTAGTTAAAATAACAAACAAATTGATGAAACAGAACTGTGAACAGAGACACCTGACGTATCAAAGAGGCGTGACAATGCTCCACACGTCATATTTAATTGATGTGGCTTTAAAGTGACGGCTCCGAGGCGAGGATGTCCCATTTTTGTTAAAAGCCTGTTGCCTCAACTCCTCTCTCCTCGTGTCTCTTCCTCGTCTCCTCAGCTCTCATCTCTCGTGGGCGGGACTAAGACGCGAGGAGAGGAGGCGAGGAAAGGAATCGAGGATGTACAAACTGTGAAATGGGAAAGGCCTACAGACAGACAGGTGTGTCCTGTCAGGTGAAGCTCAGCAGTCTGTGGAGAGTTTGAAGCTTTCAGAAACAAGCCCACTTCTATGGCAAGCTGTTTTAACATTTAATAACTAGACAGGAGATTCATCAGAGATATCTGCAACGTTGTTTTGTCTAGTCATAACTCTAATTCTAGATGTCTGTAATTACATTTTGACTAGTACGATTCAAACTACTTTTGCAATTCATGTGTATTCATGTGTGTTGTAGCTCGTTGCCTACCTTACTACGGTTAGAAAGACTCCTCGTTGGTGTTTTAACAATGTTTCTCTTATGAGTTATTGTTCCAGGAAGTTTTAATCTGTGAATATCTTTCACATTTTAACAAACTATCCAAGTTAGCAAAAGCTTCTGCTGACACTGTTCAGATGCTTTGTTGGGCTGATATCCAATGGGAAGCCTTGATGAGCAACGTCATGACAACAACTCTGACTAGTCATAATGAGGTTTGAGATATCTGTAACCATTATTTAGTATAGTCAGAAGTGAATTACAGATATCTCTAACTGTCGTTTTGACTAGTCACAATGACGTTATAGATATCTGGAATAAGAATTCTGTCCACTCACAATGTGATTACGACTAGTCAAAATGTAGTTGTAGATATCTCTAATGTTAATTCTGGATAGTCAAGCTGAGCTATTAAATGTTTAAAAACGGCTCGGCATACACTTCTCTACACTTAAGGATGTCATTGTCCTGGATAACTTTACAGTTCAGTCCAATGGAAACCACCGACTGTCACTGTGACGGAGGAAGGAACATACTGGAAATATTACTGTCATAGATGAAGTCATAGATAATGTCACTGATGGGCTTACCTGAGCAGGTGAGATTCAAGATGTATTTAGAGGAACTTGATGTTGCACACTCCTTCAGAGCATATCCAGACTGAACACAGGCGGACCTGATCCACCACACGGATCTAGATGAGGACTCCTCTCTCTGTTCTACAGAAACAGCAGAGCCACATTCCAACTCTCTGCAGGCAGCAGCGGCTTCCTTCAGGGTCCAGTCAGAGTAACTCACTGGTCTCCAGTAACCCTGATGTTTCACCTCCAGTGTTCCTGCACAGCGACCGTCTCCTCCCACCAACCTGACATCATCAGGCTCTTAACAGAAACAAGAGAGTCATCAGTAAAAGAATAAAGTGAGTTTCATTAGAACAGAAATGAACCAGATCAGAGCTGCAGCTCCTCTTCTACCTGAGCAGGTGAGTCCAACAGCTTTGCCAGGTGAGCAGGTGTTTCTATCTGAGCCTGAGCTTCTACAGTCCAGGAGAGCAGACTCATTTCCTCCACACTGGAACTCTTTGGTCCACATTGGATCCTTCACTTCTCCATAGATCACCCCCTGGAGGACTGAAGGAGCCCCACAGCCAAGCTCCCTACAGACCACCTCTGCATCCTGCTGGTCAAAGTCAGCTTCACACACTGAGGACCACCACTGGTTAGAGTGGTTAGACTGCTTAGACTTTACCTCCAGTCTGCCTGAGCACAGACTAGTCCCATTCACCAGCCTGACAGAGTCTGGAGAGATGATAGAAGATAAAATAGAGAGAGATAAAAGACACCAGACACTAAATAAAAAGATGTCATGAAACAACAATTCAGTGATTAAAACTGGACTCAGAAAATTCCAACATGAGTTCATCATCAGAAAGCTGTAAAGCTGAAGAAGGAGTCCTTTCAGGCTGGTTGCTGGTTGGCTGAGGGGACTCCTGAAGCAGCAGACATGTATGTTTCATATTAGTGATGTGACGGTGAGGAAATTTTCCCATCGGTTAAGAAACTTGTGACAACACAGGTGTTACCGATTACACCGGACATTTTACAAGAAAAATTGACAGTCAACATCCGTCTTGTCTGTCAACTCTCTCTCGTCCCGTGTGTGAAATATGACTCCTGTACTCTGAGCTGACTCTTTACGGAGCAGATGCATTCACTTTCAGATTGTAGCGTCCGTCGTCCGACTATCTATTGATAACATGCCGCTGATACGCCAAAATGAACTAAATGGTTTATATTTCTGTAAAAAAAAGCAAGACTAGGGTTGGGACGTAATGTTATCGGTGTGTGCCCGGGCACCGTGTAACACGGTAACACCGACTACCACGACAAGCCTATTTCATATCTACAGATATATATCTTGGTGCATTCAGCATCTGATATACGGAGGCAGCCGATCAACAGACTCCATCAAGGCTGCTGGAGACAGTCTGCTGGGATTCTAATTGGTGCATGTGTGTGTCATTGTGGGTACATTACTGTCATAGATGATGTCACTGATGATGTCACTGATGGGCTTACCTGAGCAAGTGAGATTCAGGATGGAGTCAGAGAAACCTGATGTTGCACACTCCCTCAGAGCAGATCCAGACTGAACACAGTCAGACCTGATCCACCACACAGATCTAGATGAGGACTCCTCTCTCTGTTCTACAGAAACAGCAAAGCCACAGTCCAACTCTGTGCAGGCAGCAGCTGCTTCATTCAGGGTCCAGTCAGAGTAACTCACTGGTCGCCAGCCTCCCTGATGTTTCACCTCCAGTGTTCCTGCACAGCGACTGTCTCCTCCCACCAACCTGACAGACTCTGAACAGAAACAAGAGAGTCATCAGTAAAAGAAGTGAATTTAAGAAAAGATTAAACTGGGACTTGACTTTATTTCTTCATTTCTCTTTTTTATTTACCTGTTGAGTTGTGATTTTTGTCAGCCTGGATTCCTGTAGAAATACACAAATATTTATTGTTTTAAGTACATTTTTGGAGATGTTACGGAGCCCTTGGCAGGGTGCCTTGAGACCGGCCCGGCCGTCAGTCATGTGATACGTCTTGCTTGAGTATACTTCAGTGTTTACAGTCTGCAAACTGAATCCTTCATTTAGTCGTCAGTATGCAGATCAATATGGGTGTGAATCTTTCAGTATTTCACGATTCTGGATTCAGTATATAGCGGTGCTAATTTCAGGATCTACTGCAGTCCGCTGTGCACTAATAAAGGCGGTGTGGTAAATTGTGTCATGAAAGTAGAATAAAGTGTATATAAGATTATGGAGTTTTTATATTTGAAGAAGTTATATCAAAGAATGTAAACACAAACACAAAAGGTAACATTTATTCATGCTTAACTTGCACAAATAAACACATTTTACTAAAACGTGTTTAGTATTTCTGAATTCTCAGTGACTTCAAGAATAACAAGTTCAAGTCATACAAAAAATGAAAATGCTGCCTGTTATATAAATAATGTATTATTCATGGCCAGCTGCCTTTTTGTTTCTCAGAAACTTGCCAATTTAAAAAATAAATTGTACACAAAGTAACACTGTAAAACTGGTATTTTGTGATTTTTCAACTATTCACACGATAATGCTTGTCACAACTGGTGACTTGGTGTGTATTGTCCATCAGTAGCTATATCTAGGTTCTTTTGTATTAAAAATCGGCGCAATGGCATCACGTGACGGACACGGAAGTTGTAGTACCGCCGTTTGGCCACTACGAACCAACGACGGTACATTTTTTTACAATTTCCGCATGCTATTTCATTATTAAAGTCACTTCGATTCACCATCCATTTTGATAAAACTGCCAATATTTCGGCCTTTCTAGTTCATTGCGCTGGTCAGCATTATAGCTAGGCTAATGTTAGCGTTTAGCAGACGCCTGGAACTCCTGGAAGTGTATAACCAAAAAGAGGCAGAGTAGGGGCGGGCATACTGGGTCGGCGCGCACAGCGATTCATGAAATCTCCCAAAGAAATATATACATAGACGCTGCATTGGACACTTCAGCCCGTTGCGGCAATACGTCAACATGGGCGCCATATTGGACCTGGCAAGACTGGCCTGTATCCCTATACTAGTGAACGGGGGAGCTGCCGTTTTTTTCTGGATAAAAAGCACTATAACGTCTATATTTCTCAACTGATTTCAACGAGTCCGTATAACAATTGGACAAAGGCTATATTGTTAACATCTTTATGGTTGGGGAGCTGGACTTTGACTACGTTGGTGTCTAGGCCTCCAGGAACTAGCCCTGTAGCTTTCAGCCTCCTTGCCCAAGGCACTTTGTAGATATGGCCTCTGTCCACTCAGCATACCCGAGGCCCTGCAGTAAGTTATCTGAAGTGGACTTGATTTTTCCACTTCAGATACCTTACCACAGGGCCTCGGGTATGCCAAGTGGACCTTGTCCATTGGAAATACCTCAGCCAATCGTAGCAACTTGGAATTGGATTTCGGGCCCTCAGAGTGTTTTTGAGCCATTTTATCAAATTTCTCTGATTTACTTTAAACTTGGCACAGTGGAAGCTCTGCCTCCAGGAATGAATGTCCCAAAATTTCAGTTTTTAAAAATCAGTTGTTTTGGAAATATAAACACTGAAAATGTCAATGTTAATGTATGGCCAGTGGACACGTTGACCTTTTTTGACCTTTAACCAATTTAGCCATATTTTAAATTCTGCAATTAATTTTGACTGATTTTTTGGTCTTGTTTAGAGAAGTGTGTTTTTACACTTTCCTGAAGCCCAATGAACTTGAAACTCAGGACACTTAAACTACATAGTTGAGGGATGAATATGCTTGATTTTGGTGTCTCTAAATCCCCGAGAACCTTCTTTAAAAGGCCAAAGTATTTTTTTTAAATTTGAATGGGAAGGTATTGCTATTGGACGCCTGGCCTGGAAATTATCCCTCACTTCCCTCATTTGACCCAAAGGATGACCAAAGGAGCTAAAACTCGGTACATCTTAAAAGAACAGTTCATGATGAATAACTGACAAGAGTTTCATGTATCTAGACCCTTGGGAACCAAATTAGATACTACGTGCCAAAACTTGGAAATAATTTCAAGTGTGGCAAACATGCACTTGTTCCAATCTTCTTAATTTTTACAACATCCATTTGTGTATGTGAGAGGGTGGCACAGCCAAGATGTCAGCATCCTAGTACATTCCAGCTCAAAGTTATGAAGTTTCCCTTGGATAACCCCTTCCAATGGCAATACCCAAAGAGCCTGCCATCTGGTGGACAGATGAAGGGTTGCGCTGTGAGCGCAGAAAATTGAGAAAACTTTGAAATATCATAACCCTGCAGGGAAAGGGCCAGAGCTCCAGTTTTCAGCCCCCTCGATCATCGTAAAAAAATATTTAATTTAGAGCCCTTTCCCTGATTTTTAGGACCCCGGGACAGGCCCCAAAGGGAAAGGTTTTGAGTGTCCACTTGGAGTTTTGGACCCCATGTTAAGGTATCTGAATTGGACACCGGTGATCCATGAACCAGAAGCAGTGACGTTAACGTGAGAAATGTAGACGTTATAGTGCTTTTTATTCAGAAAAAGATTATAACCAGGGCTGTCAAAGTTAATGCGTTAAGGCAAATATGTTTTAATGCCACTAATTTCTTTAATACATTAACACAACTTGTGATTTTTAGGTTGTAGCAGCTCAGTTTTAAAGCTAGAGTGAAGATACTGGTATCATACAAGACTATAATACATAAGGAAAAGGCATGTCCACTTTCAAAGGGGTCCCTTGACCTCTGACCCCCAGATATGTGAATGAAGATGAGTTCTATGGGTACCCACGAGTCTCCCCTTTACAGACATGCCCACTTTATGATAATCACATGCAGTTTGGGGCAAGTCATAGTCAAGTCAGCACACTGACACACTGAAAGCTGTTGTTGCATGTTGGGCTGCAGTTTGCCATGTTATGATTGGAGCATATTTTTTTGATGTTAAATGCAGTACCTGTGAGGGTTTCTGGACAATATCTGTCATTGTTTTGTGTGGTTAACTGATTTCCAATAATAAATATATACATACATTTGCATAAAGCAGCATATTTGTCCACTCCCATGTTGATAAGAGTATTAAATACTTGACATATCTCCTTTTAAGGTACGTTTTGAACAGATAAAAAATGTGCCATTAATTTATGATTTATGATTTATCATGATAAACTATTTTAATTGATTGACAGCCCTAATTATAACTTTAATGTGTATGATTTTACAGCATCCATGTTCCCTTTTTATCATTTCTTCCTTTGAGTGTGGAGGAGATTTGATGTGATGTGAGTGGGGGTGATCAGTATCGGCCCGGCCTATACGCTGAATATACAGCTTCATAGGGCCCCACAAATCCTTTTTTCCCCTTAAAATTAGGGCTGTCAATCAATTAAAATATTTAATCATGATTAATCACATGATTGTCCATTATTAATCACGATTAATCACAAATGAATCACACATTTTTTATCTGTTCAAAATGTACCTTAAAGGGAGATTTGTCAAGTATTTAATACTCTTATCAACATGGGAGTGGACAAATATGCTGCTTTATGCAAATGTATGTATATATTTATTATTGGAAATCACATTAACTTTGACAGCCCTAATTGCAATACAGTGATCAATCGCTTATGTTGCTCTTTCCCTCTCCTCTTCTCTCTCCTCTTCCCTGTCCTGTTCTCTCTCCTCTCTCCTCTCCTCTCCTCTCCTCTCCTCTCCTCTCCTCTCCTCTCCTCTCCTCTCCTCTCCCCTTCCCTCTCCTCTTACGATACGATACACTTTATTGTCCCCTTGAGAAATTTGTTTTGGACTCAGTGCTGCTCACCATCAGCTGCCTCCACAGCAGCATCAATAGATAGAATCAAACAACAATCCACATGTACACAGAGAAACACAAACAATGTAAACCACAAACAACATATATTGCACATTACTCATATTGCACAAGATCTATATAAAAAATGGAATAAATAGAAGATAAAAATAAGAATACCATGACGCTATTGCACAACCCTCAGCCTCAAGAAACATTATTTAAAATTTAAAACTTTGATCGAGGTGGGCACAAACGAGTTCTTAAAACGGTTCAGTTTGCATTTGGGGACTCTGTATCGTCTGCCAGATGGTAAGAGCTCATACTCAGAGTGGAAAAAAATATGAATGTAAATGAAATATATATATAAATAAAAAAATGTGTGAATCATAACACATCATGTTTAAAGCAGAGTCCTACCTGAGCTCCACAGCAGCAGCAGCAGCACCAACAGGTGATCCATGACGTCCAGGTAGACCGTCTGTCTGCTCTGTGTGTTCTGTCCTCACTGGATCTCCGCGTACTGGAAGAGCTGCAGCTTCACTAATCATTTAGTTCTCTTTAGTTTTACAGATTATATTTATACTCCTCTGAACTACATTTCTGTGGAACTGATATTTTGATAAGAAGCTGCTGACAGATTACTGATTATATGACTGTGGTTTCTGTTACCACGACAACCAGGGCAGGCTGAGATGTTCCTATCAGATTAATGCTGTCAGAGTGTTCTTATCATTTCCAGGTAAATGTGTTAACATCAGTAGAGAGTCGTTCAGAGTAGACTGAAATACAGCTGTAACTAACCATTATATTAATAATTGATGAATCTGTCCATTCTGTTATTCAAGTAATCAATCATTGAGGAAGGAACAATGCAGGCAAATGCTGATCATAAATGGTGTGGGATGATATTTTTGTGTTTCAGTGTGTCGTCTCCTTGTTAACTGCTGCTTGTTTAACTGACTGTGTCTCACTCGGTTCACTGACATCATGTTTCTGTGTTGTTTGACTTGAATGAGTCCTTCAGAAAGCTGCAGGATGTCTTCAGCTCTGCTGCTTTCTTTATTCATATCAACTCATATTTCGTGGCTCTTTCACCTCATGTTTCAGTCTCTGCCTTTTATTTTGAAATTGATCTGACGCTGTGAACGTTTGTTTCAGTCCCGCCCACTGTTTAAGTGAGGCTTGTACACCAACCGATTGGTATAATTAGTACTAAATATCTCATAATTAGTACTAAATATCTCATCATTAGCAGAGCAGACGTCCTAACTAGAGGATGGAGTGTATAATAAAGTGCTGAGCAGGTATTCAGTCAGGTGAGGTGTTGCTGCTCTACACACTCCCCTCTATGCTCCAGTTTGTGCTACCACAGCTTTTCTACATCTGAATATTTGACCTCACATGTTTTGGTCGGCAGCTGTCACAATGTGAATACGGTGAAAGTCCGTTTGGATGCATCTCAGATGTCTGACTTTGTCCGTCACAGTCTGGCTCTCTGCCTTCTGACTTTCTGTGAGGACTGGACTGTGTTGCATCACAGGATGATCACTTATCTAGAGGATCTAGACCCTTGGGAACCAGATTAGACACTACGTGCCAAAACTTGGAAACAATTTCAAGTGTGGCAAACATGCACTTCTTCCAATATTCTTCATTTTTACAACGTCCACTTGTGTGTGTGAGAGGGTGTCACAGCCAAAATGTCAGCATCCTAGTACATTCCAGCTCAAAGTTATGAAGTTTCTCTTTTCTTCATGTTTTTACATTAAAGCTGCAGTATGGAAAAATAAACTTTTTCTGATCTTTTTCATTTTTGCAGCATTTATTCATTTGTGGGAAAGGGTGTTACTGATGAAGTTTCATTCTCCTAGTGCAAGGCCTTTTGAAGATATACTGTAGCCTCTGTTCACTTGGCATACCCAAGACCCAGCGGTAAGGGATGCGAAGTGGACAAATGTTGTCAGGATGGTGGGCGGTGTCCAATGGCAATACCCAAAGAGCCTGCCATCTGGTGGACAGATGAAGGGTTGCGCGGAGAGCACAGAAAATTGAGAACATTTTAAAATATCATAACTCCGCGGGGGAAAGGGCCAGAGCTCCAGTTTTCAGCCCCCACGATCATCGTAAAACTTAGTTAATTTAGAGCCCTTTCACTGATTTTTAGGACCCGGGACGGGCCCCAAAGGGCAAGGTTTTGAGTGTCCACTTGGAGTTTTGGACCTCATGTTAAAGTGGCAGTAGGCAACAATTGTTTGTCAAAATTTTACAAAAATTCCATAATAACCTTTCAGCATATTGTAATTCAAGTGTTCTGAGAGATAACTAGACTTCTGCTCCTCCTCA
>CAKAOJ020001971.1:0-17590 GCA_916701645.2 Sebastolobus alascanus
CATCATTTCCAAAAAAACCCCAAAAATTACAGTACATGTTACCATCATACAGAGACCTACGTAAATTACAGTACAGTTACCATCAAAAGACCCAAAATTTCAGTACATGTTACCATATACAAACTAAATTACATTTCAGTACATTTACCACTACAGAACCTACGTACATTACATACAGACCTCATACAAAACCTATTTCATTAAGTTTTACCCTTAAAAAATAAACCCCTTACAGACCCTTTACCCTTAAAGAAATACTAACATTACATACTTTTCCACATACAAACCACGTAACATTTCAGTACTTTTCCATCATACAAGACCTACGTAAAATTACAGTACATGTTAACATAAAGACCACAACTTTAAAAATTACCATCAACAAACCCAAAAAAAAAATTTACCATTAAAAAACATTAAAATTTCATACAGTTTCCTCATAAAAACCTACTTAAATTTAATTACCATCATACAAGACCTCGTAACATTACAACATGTTACCACAACAAAAATACTAACATTACAGTACATTTACCATCATACAAGACCTACTGTAACAAATACATTTTCCATCATACAGAGACCTACAACATTTCATACATTTACCATCTAAAACCTCAAAACCCTAATTTCCCTAAAAACTACAAAAATTTCTAAAAATTTAAAAATTTACAAAATTAAAAAATTAAAATACAAAAAAAAAAAAGACCTTTAAATACAGACAGTTCCCAAACAAACCTACTTAAAAACATACATTTACCACAAAAACCTAACAACAAAAATTACCTATACAAGGGCCAATTTAAAATTTTCCATCATAAAACCCAAAAGAAATTCAGTAAACCACCAAGACCTACTGTAACATTTCAACATGTTCCAAAAAGACCTTTAAAAAATACAGTACATTTAAACAACAAGACTAAAATTAAAAACCATACGAACTATTAACATTACAGTACATTTACCCTCATACAGAACTACTAACATTACAGTACATGTTACCATCATAAACCACAGTAACATTACAGTACATTACCATCATACAGAGACCTACGTAACATTACAGTACATGTTACCATCATACAGAAACCCAGTAACATTACAGTACATTCCCTCATACAAACCCACTGTAACATTACAGTACATTTAACCCCTACAGAACCTACTGTAACATTACAGTACTTAACATACAGAAATAAAATTACAGTACATTTACCATATACAGAGACCTACGTAACATTACAGTACATTTAAACATAAGAACTATTAACATTACAGTACATTTACACATACAGAAATACGTACATTACAACATGTTTCCATTTCAGGACTTTCAATTTACATCATGTTACCATCTACAAGACCTACTGTAACATTACAGTACATGTTACCATCATACAGAATACAAAAATTTCAGTACATTCACATACAGAACCACTGTAACATTACATACAGTTACCACAACAAACCTACTTTCATTACAGTACATTACCACATACAAGACTACTGTAACATACATACAGTACACATACAGAACCTACTAACATTACATACATGTTACCAAACAAGACCTACGTAACATTACAATACATGTACCCATACAAAACCTACTGTAACATTACAGTACATGTTACCATCATACAAACCACTGTAACATTACATACAATTACCATCATACAGAACCTACTTAACATTACAGTACTTTACCATCATACAGAACCACTGTAACATTACATACATGTTACCATCATACAACCTACTAACATTACATACATGTTACCATCATACCAAACTACTGTAACATTACAGTACAGTTACCCTCATACAGAACCTACTTAACATTACAGTACATGTTACCATCATACAGAGACCTACTGTAACATTACAGTACATTTACCATCATACAGAGACCTACGTAACATTACAGTACATTTACCATCATACAGAACCTACTGTAACATTTCAGTACATTTACCATCATACAAGGGCCTACGTAACATTACAGTACATGTTACCATCATACAGAGACATACTGTAACATTACAGTAACATGTCACCATCATACAGAGACCTACTGAACATTACAGTACATGTTACCATCATACAGAGACCTACTGTAACATTACAGTACATGTTACCATCATACAGAGACCTACTGTAACATTACAGTACATGTTACCATCATACAGAGACCTACTGTAACATTACAGTACATGTTTACCATCATACAGAGACCTACTGTAACAGTTACAGTACATGTTTACCATCATACAGAGACCTACTGTAGACATTACTTACATGGTACCATCATACAGAGACCTACTGTAACATTACAGTACATTGTACCATCATACAGAGACATACTGTGACATTACAGTACATGTTACCATCATACAGAGACCTACTGTAACATTACAGTACATGTACCATCATACAGAGACATACTGTAACTTACAGTACAGTGTTACCATCATACAGAGACCTACTGTAACATTACAGTACATGTTACCATCATACAGAGACCTACTGTAACATTACAGTACATGTTACCATCATACAGAGACATACTGTAACATTACAGTACATGTTACCATCATACAGAGACCTACTGTAACATTACAGTACATGTTTACCATCATACAGAGACCTACGGTAACATTACAGTACATGTTACCATCATACAGAGACCTACTGTAACATTACAGTACATGTACCATCAGACAGAGACCTACTGTAACATTACAGTACATGTACCATCATACAGAGACCTACTGTAACATTACAGTACATGTTACCATCATACAGAGACCTACTGTAACATTACAGTACATGTTACCATCATACAGAGACCTTCATAATTACATACATTTACCATACATAAACCTACTTACATTACAGTACATGTTACCATCAACATAAAACTGTAATACTACAGACAAATTTTCATTACATAACTACATACATACAAGACCTGTAACATTACAGTACATTACCACATACAGAACTTTCATAACATTACACATCTACCACTACAGAGACCTACTAACATTACAGTACTTTACCAATTTCAGAACATTAACATTACATCAGAACCTACTTACATTACATACATTACCATCTACAGAACCACTGTAAATTACAGTACTTACATCATACAGAACCTACAACATTACAGTACATGTTACCATCATACAGAGACCCTGTAACTTACAGTACATTTACCATCATACAAGACCTATGTAACATTACAGTACATTACCATCATACAAAACCACTGTAACATTACAGTACATGTTACCATCATACAGAGACCTACTGTAACATACATACATGTTACCATCATACAGAACCTACTGAACATACAGTACATGTTACCATCATACAGAGACCTACATAACATTACATACATTTACCACATCATACAGAGACCTACTGAAATTCAGTACATTTACCATCATAAGAACCTACGTAACATTACAGTACTTACCATCATACAGAGACCTACTGTAACATTACAGTACATGTTACCATCATACAAGACACTGTAACATTACAGTACATGTACCATCATGAAATACATTTACATGTACCACATCAGAACCTACTGTAACATTACAGTACATGTTACCATCATACAGAGACCTACTGTAACATTACTACATGTTACCATCATACAGAGACCTATGTAACATTACAGTACATGTACCATCATACAGAGACCTACTGTAACATTACAGTACATGTTACCATCATACAAGACCTATGTAACTACAGTACATGTTACCATCATACAGAGACCTACTGTAACATTACAGTACATTTACCAAAACAAACCTCTGTAACATTAATACATGTTACCATCATACAGAGACCACTGTAACATTAAGTAATGTTACCATCTAAGAGACCTACTGTAACATTACAGTACAGTTACCATCATACAGAGACCTTAACATTACATACATTTACCATCATACAAGACCTACTGTAACATTACAGTACATGTCACCATCAACAGAGACCTACTGTAACATTACAGTACATTTACCATCACAGAGACCTACTGTAACATTACAGTACATGTTACCATCAAGACCTACGTAACATTACAGTACATTACCTCATAAGACCTACTGTAACATTACAGTACATTTACCATACAGAGACCTACTGTAACATTACAGTACAGTTCCATACAGAGACCTACTGTAACATTACAGTACATTACCATCATACAGAACCTACTGTAACATTACAGTACATGTTACCATCATACAAGACTAATAACTTACAGTACATTACCATTACAAGACCTACTTAACATTACAGTACATGTTACCATCATAAGAACCTACTGTAACATTACAGTACATTCCACATACAGAGACCTACTGTAAATTACAGTACATGTTACCACATACAGAGACCTAATAAACATTACATATACAAGTACCATTACATCAGTTACCACATACAACCATGTAACATTACTGTTACACACACAAAAACCACTGTAACATTACTATGTTACCATCATACAAGACCTACTTAACATTACAGTACATGTTACCATCATACAGAACCTACTGTAACATTACATACAGTTACCATCATACAGAGACCTACAGAAATTACAACATGTTACCATCATACAGAGACCTATGTAACATTACAGTACATTACCATCATACAAGACCTACTGTAACATTACTACATGTTACCATCATACAGAGACCATGAACATTACGTACATGTTCCATCATACAGACCTACAACATTACGTACATGTTACCATATAAACAAGACCTACGTAACATTACATCATACCATCATACAAACTACTGTACATTACAGTACATGTACCATCATACAAGACCTACTAACATTACAGTACTTTACCATCATACAGACTACTGTAACATTACAGTACATGTACCATATACAGAACCTACTGTAACATTACAGTACATTACCATCATACAGAACCTATGTAACATTACAGTACATGTTACCATCATACAGAACCTACTGTAACATTACAGTACATTTACCATCATACAGAGACCTACTGTAACATTACATACATGTTACCATCATACAAGACCTACTGTAACATACAGTACATGTTACCATCATACAGAGACCTCTGTAACATACAGTACATGTTACCATCATACAGAGACCTCTGTAACATTACATACATGTTACCATCATACAGAGACCTACTGTAACATTACAAATTTCCATCATACAGAGACCTACTGTAATAAACATGTTACCATCATACAGACCTACTGTAACATTACAGACATGTTACCATCATACAAGACCTACTGTAACATACAGTACATGTTACCATCATACAGAGACCTACAGTACATTACAGTACATGTTACCATCATACAGAACCTAAATTAACACATGTACATCATACAGAGACCTACTGTAACATTACACATGTTACCATCATACAGAGACCTACTGTAACATTAAGTACATGTTACCAATCAAGACCATGTAACATTACAGTACATTACCTATAAGACTACAAATTACGTACATTACACATACAACCTAAGTAACATTACATACATGTTACCACATACAGACCTGTAACATACAGTACATGTTACCATCATACAAGACCTACGTAACATTCAGTACATGTTACCACATACAGAGACCTACGTAACATTACAGTACATTTACCTCATACAGAACCTACGTAACTTACAGTACATTTACCACATACAGAGACCTACTGTAACATTACAGTACATGTTACCAATACAGAGACCTAGTAACATTACAGTACATGTTACCTCTACAAGACCACAGTAACATTACAGTACATTTACCATCATACAGAGACCTACGTAACATTACATACATTACCATCAAAAGACCTACTGTAACATTACAGTACATGTTACCATCATACAGAACCTACTGTAACATTACAGTACTCTCATACAAACCACTGTAACATTACAGTACATTTACCATCATACAGAGACCTACTGTAACATTACAGTACATTTACCCCATACAAACCTATGTAACATTACAGTACATTTACCATCATACAGAGACCCAATAACAACAGTACATTTTCCCCATAAAGACCTATAAAATTACATACATTTTCCATCATAAAATACTGTAAAAAAATTTTAAAAAGAAATTAACATTACAGTACATTTACCATTAAAAAATACTAACATTCCAAATTACCATCATACAAGACCTACGTAACATTAAAATTTCCATCATACAGAGCCTACGTAACATTACAGTACATTTCCCTCATAAAAAATACTTTTTTTTACCATCCAAAAAAAAATTAACATTACATAATGTTCCTTCCCCCTTTTCATTACAGTCATGTTTCCTCATAAGACCTACTGTAACATTACAGTACATGTTACCATCATACAAACCTACTGTAAAGTACATTTTCCCCATAAAACCCTTAACATTCAGTACATTTACCATCATACAAACCTATTTAAAATTACTACATTTACCATCAAAAGACCTACGTAACATTACAGTCATGTTACCATCATACAAGCCTACTGTAACTTACATACTTACCATATACAGAACCCTTTTAAAATTACAGTACTGTACCATCATACAGACCTACTGTAACATTTTAATGTTACCATCATAAGCCTAGTAAATTACAGTACATTTTCCAATACAAGACCTACTGTAACTTACAGTACATTTACCACAAGAAACCCATGTAAAATTACAGTACATGTTACCACATACAAACCCCCTTTTTTTTAAAACCCCCCAAAAAAAAAAAAAAAAAAAAAAAAAAAAAAAAAAAAAAAAAAAAAAAAAAAAAAAAAAAAAAAAAAAAAAAAAAAAAAAAAAAAAAAAAAAAAAAAAAAAAAAAAAAAAAAAAAAAAAAAAAAAAAAAAAAAAAAAAAAAAAAAAAAAAAAAAAAAAAAAAAAAAAAAAAAAAAAAAAAAAAAAAAAAAAAAAAAAAAAAAAAAAAAAAAAAAAAAAAAAAAAAAAAAAAAAAAAAAAAAAAAAAAAAAAAAAAAAAAAAAAAAAAAAAAAAAAAAAAAAAAAAAAAAAAAAAAAAAAAAAAAAAAAAAAAAAAAAAAAAAAAAAAAAAAAAAAAAAAAAAAAAAAAAAAAAAAAAAAAAAAAAAAAAAAAAAAAAAAAAAAAAAAAAAAAAAAAAAAAAAAAAAAAAAAAAAAAAAAAAAAAAAAAAAAAAAAAAAAAAAAAAAAAAAAAAAAAAAAAAAAAAAAAAAAAAAAAAAAAAAAAAAAAAAAAAAAAAAAAAAAAAAAAAAAAAAAAAAAATTTTTTTTTTTTTTTTTTTTTTTTTTTTTTTTTTTTTTTTTTTTTTTTTTTTTTTTTTTTTTTTTTTTTTTTTTTTTTTTTTTTTTTTTTTTTTTTTTTTTTTTTTTTTTTTTTTTTTTTTTTTTTTTTTTTTTTTTTTTTTTTTTTTTTTTTTTTTTTTTTTTTTTTTTTTTTTTTTTTTTTTTTTTTTTTTTTTTTTTTTTTTTTTTTTTTTTTTTTTTTTTTTTTTTTTTTTTTTTTTTTTTTTTTTTTTTTTTTTTTTTTTTTTTTTTTTTTTTTTTTTTTTTTTTTTTTTTTTTTTTTTTTTTTTTTTTTTTTTTTTTTTTTTTTTTTTTTTTTTTTTTTTTTTTTTTTTTTTTTTTTTTTTCCTTTTTTTACAAACCATTTAAAAAATTTCATTAAGACTTAACATTACAGACCCCGTAAAATTACAGAATTTCCCCTAACAAACCTACTGTACATTACAGACTTTTCCCTCATACAGCCTACGAACTACGTACATTTTCCAAAAAAACCACTTAACATTACAGTACATGTTACCATCATACAGAACCTATAACATTACAGTACATGTTACCATCATACAGAGACCTACGTAACATTACTACTTTAAATTTCAGGGCCTACTGTAACATTACAGTACATGTTACCATCATACAAACCTACGTAAAAAAAATTTTACAATTTCAGAGACCTACTGTAAATTGTCATTTAACCCCCAAAATACGTAAATTCAAAACCCAAAAAAAAAAATTACTCATTTAACCAAAAAACTAAATTTCCCTTTAACCAAAAATACGTAACATTTCCCTTTAACCAAAAATACAAAATTAAAAAACCCCACGGAAATTTAAAAATTAAAAAACCCCACAGGAAATAAAATTTTCCCTTTACCACTACAAACCCCCGGGAATTAAAACAAAAAAAAAATTTTTTTCCCCAAAAACCCAAAAAACATTACCCAAAAAGAACCCCTTAAAAAAATGTACCATCATACAGAACCCACGTAACATTTCAACATTACCATCATACAGAGACTACAGTAACATTACAGTACATTTTCCACATACAAACCACTGTAACATTACAGTACATTACCATCATACAGAGACCTACGTAACATTACGTACATTACCATCATACAGAGACCTAGTAACATTTCAGTACATGTTACCATCATACAGAGACCTACGTAACATTACAGTACATGTTACCATCATCAAGACCTACTAACATTTCAGTACATGTTACCATCATACAGAACCTCGTAACATTACAGTAATTTACCATCATACAAGACCTACAAATTACAGTACATTTACCATTCCAAATAAAAAAAAATTTCCCTAACCAAAAAATTTAAAAATTTAAAAAACCCCAAAATACTAATTTAAAAATTTAAAAACAGAACCTACGTTTCCCCAAAAAATTACCCTTACAGTACTTAAAAATTATACATTTACCCTCATACAGAACTACGAACATTTCGGTTTTTTTCATGACCTAAACTTTCGTACTTTCCCCTACAGACCTTAACATTACATACATTTTCCCTCAAAAGAACTTAAATTACAGACTTACCATCAACAGAACCTACTGTAACATTACAGTACATGTTTCCATCATACAGAGACCTACTTTAAAATTACAAAAAAAGGAAACCCTTAAAAATAAATTCCCAAAAAAAAAAAGAAATTACTTTTAAAAAAAAATACGTAAATTTCCCAAACCCCACAAAATTAAAAAACCCTTTACCCAAAAAGGAATTAACAAAGTACATGTTACCATCATACAGAACCTACGTAACATTACGTTTTCCATCAAAAATACGTAACATTACAGTACATGTTACCACATACAAACCATTAAAATTACATACATTTTTCCCTCATACAAGACCTACAACATTACAGTACATTTACCATCATACAAACCTACTGTAACATTACAGTAATTACCCTCATACAAGACCTTTAACATTACATACATTTACCATCAACAGACCAGTAACATTACAGTACATTTACCATCATAAAGACCCTGTAACATTACAGTAATTTCCCAAAAAGAACCTACTTAACATTCAAATTTTCCCAAAAAACCTACTGTAACATTACAGTACATTTACCATCATACAGAGACCTACTGTAACATTACAGTACATGTTACCATCATACAGAGACATACTGTAACATTACAGTACATGTTACCATCATACAGAGACCTACTGTAACATTACAGTACATGTTAACATCATACAGAGGACCTACTGTACATTAAAGTACATGTACCATCATACAGGACGTCGTTGAGAGTCATACTGTATCATTACAGTACACGTTTACCATCTTACAGAGACCTACAGTAAGCATTACAGTACATGTTATCATCATACAAGACCTCTACAGAACAGTACAGTACATGTTACCAATCATACAGAGACCTTACTGTAACATACAGTACAGTAGTCACCATCATACATGAAACCTACTGTAACAGTACAGTACATGTGACCATCACACGAGACCTACTGTAACATTACAGTACATGTTACCATCATACAGAGACCTACTGTAACATTACAGTACATGTTACCATCATACAGAGACCTACAGTAACATTACAGTACATGTTACCATCATACAGAGACCTACAGTACATTACAGTACAATGTTACCATCATACAGAGACCTACTGTAACATTACATACATGTTACCATCATACTGAGAGACCTACTGTAACATTACAGTACATGTTACCATCATACAGAGACCTACTGTAACATTACAGTACATGTTACCATCATACAGAGACCTACTGTAACATTACAGTACATGTTACCATCATACAGAGACCTACTGTAACATTACAGTACATGTTACCATCATACAGAGACCTACTGTAACATTACAGTACATTTACCATCATACAGAGACCTACTGTAACATTACAGTACATGTTACCATCATACAGAGACCTACTGTAACATTACAGTACATGTTACCATCATACAGAGACCTACTGTAACATTACAGTACATGTTACCATCATACAGAGACCTACTGTAACATTACAGTACATGTTACCATCATACAGAGACCTACTGTAACATTACAGTACATGTTACCATCATACAGAGACCTACTGTAACATTACAGTACATGTTACCATCATACAGAGACCTACTGTAACATTACAGTACATGTTACCATCATACAGAGACCTACTGTAACATTACAGTACATGTTACCATCATACAGAGACCTACTGTAACATACAGTACATGTTACCATCAACAGAGACATACTGTAACATTACAGGTACATGTTACCATCAGACAGAGACCTACGTAACATTACAGTACATGTTACCATCATACAGAGACCTACTGTAACATTACAGTACATGTTACCATCATACAAGACCTACAGTAACATTAAAGTACATGTTACCATCATACAAGACCTACTGTAACATTACAGTACATGTTACCATCATACAGAGACCTACTTAACAGTACAGTACATGTTACCATCATACAGAACCTACAGTAACAGTACAGTACATGTTTACCATCATACAGAGACCTACTGTAACATTACAGTACATGTTACCATCATACAGAGAGCCTACTGTAACATTACAGTACATGTTACCATCATACAGAGACCTACTGTAACATTACAGTACATTTACCATCATACAGAGAGCCTACAGTAACATTACAGTACATGTATCCACATTACGAGAACTACTGTAACAGTACAGTACATGTACCATCATACAGAGACCTACTGTAACATTACATACATGTACCAATCATACAGAGACCTACTGTAACATTACAGTACATGTTACCATCATACAGAGACCTACTGTAACATTACAGTACATGTTACCATCATACAGAGACCTACTGTAACATTACAGTACATGTTACCATCATACAGAGACCTACTGTAACATTACAGTACATGTTACCATCATACAGAGACCTACTGTAACATTACAGTACATGTTACCATCATACAGAGACCTACTGTAACATTACAGTACATGTTACCATCATACAGAGACCTACTGTAACATTACAGTACATGTTACCATCATACAGAGACCTACTGTAACATTACAGTACATGTTACCATCATACAGAGACCTACTGTAACATTACAGTACATGTTACCATCATACAGAGACCTACTGTAACATTACAGTACATGTTACCATCATACAGAGACCTACTGTAACATTACAGTACATGTTACCATCATACAGAGACCTACTGTAACATTACAGTACATGTTACCATCATACAGAGACCTACTGTAACATTACAGTACATGTTACCATCATACAGAGACCTACTGTAACATTACAGTACATGTTACCATCATACAGAGACCTACTGTAACATTACAGTACATGTTACCATCATACAGAGACCTACTGTAACATTACAGTACATGTTACCATCATACAGAGACCTACTGTAACATTACAGTACATGTTACCATCATACAGAGACCTACTGTAACATTACAGTACATGTTACCATCATACAGAGACCTACTGTAACATTACAGTACATGTTACCATCATACAGAGACCTACTGTAACATTACAGTACATGTTACCATCATACAGAGACCTACTGTAACATTACAGTACATGTTACCATCATACAGAGACCTACTGTAACATTACAGTACATGTTACCATCATACAGAGACCTACTGTAACATTACAGTACATGTTACCATCATACAGAGACCTACTGTAACATTACAGTACATGTTACCATCATACAGAGACCTACTGTAACATTACAGTACATGTTACCATCATACAGAGACCTACTGTAACATTACAGTACATGTTACCATCATACAGAGACCTACTGTAACATTACAGTACATGTTACCATCATACAGAGACCTACTGTAACATTACAGTACATGTTACCATCATACAGAGACCTACTGTAACATTACAGTACATGTTACCATCATACAGAGACCTACTGTAACATTACAGTACATGTTACCATCATACAGAGACCTACTGTAACATTACAGTACATGTTACCATCATACAGAGACCTACTGTAACATTACAGTACATGTTACCATCATACAGAGACCTACTGTAACATTACAGTACATGTTACCATCATACAGAGACCTACTGTAACATTACAGTACATGTTACCATCATACAGAGACCTACTGTAACATTACAGTACATGTTACCATCATACAGAGACCTACAGTAACATTACAGTACATGTTACCATCATACAGAGACCTACTGTAACATTACAGTACATGTTACCATCATACAGAGACCTACTGTAACATTACAGTACATGTTACCATCATACAGAGACCTACTGTAACATTACAGTACATGTTACCATCATACAGAGACCTACTGTAACATTACAGTACATGTTACCATCATACAGAGACCTACTGTAACATTACAGTACATGTTACCATCATACAGAGACCTACTGTAACATTACAGTACATGTTACCATCATACAGAGACCTACAGTAACATTACAGTACATGTTACCATCATACAGAGACCTACTGTAACATTACAGTACATGTTACCATCATACAGAGACCTACTGTAACATTACAGTACATGTTACCATCATACAGAGACCTACTGTAACATTACAGTACATGTTACCATCATACAGAGACCTACTGTAACATTACAGTACATGTTACCATCATACAGAGACCTACTGTAACATTACAGTACATGTTACCATCATACAGAGACCTACTGTAACATTACAGTACATGTTACCATCATACAGAGACCTACAGTAACATTACAGTACATGTTACCATCATACAGAGACCTACTGTAACATTACAGTACATGTTACCATCATACAGAGACCTACTGTAACATTACAGTACATGTTACCATCATACAGAGACCTACTGTAACATTACAGTACATGTTACCATCATACAGAGACCTACTGTAACATTACAGTACATGTTACCATCATACAGAGACCTACTGTAACATTACAGTACATGTTACCATCATACAGAGACCTACTGTAACATTACAGTACATGTTACCATCATACAGAGACCTACTGTAACATTACAGTACATGTTACCATCATACAGAGACCTACTGTAACATTACAGTACATGTTACCATCATACAGAGACCTACTGTAACATTACAGTACATGTTACCATCATACAGAGACCTACTGTAACATTACAGTACATGTTACCATCATACAGAGACCTACTGTAACATTACAGTACATGTTACCATCATACAGAGACCTACTGTAACATTACAGTACATGTTACCATCATACAGAGACCTACTGTAACATTACAGTACATGTTACCATCATACAGAGACCTACTGTAACATTACAGTACATGTTACCATCATACAGAGACCTACTGTAACATTACAGTACATGTTACCATCATACAGAGACCTACTGTAACATTACAGTACATGTTACCATCATACAGAGACCTACTGTAACATTACAGTACATGTTACCATCATACAGAGACCTACTGTAACATTACAGTACATGTTACCATCATACAGAGACCTACTGTAACATTACAGTACATGTTACCATCATACAGAGACCTACAGTAACATTACAGTACATGTTACCATCATACAGAGACCTACTGTAACATTACAGTACATGTTACCATCATACAGAGACCTACTGTAACATTACAGTACATGTTACCATCATACAGAGACCTACTGTAACATTACAGTACATGTTACCATCATACAGAGACCTACTGTAACATTACAGTACATGTTACCATCATACAGAGACCTACTGTAACATTACAGTACATGTTACCATCATACAGAGACCTACTGTAACATTACAGTACATGTTACCATCATACAGAGACCTACAGTAACATTACAGTACATGTTACCATCATACAGAGACCTACTGTAACATTACAGTACATGTTACCATCATACAGAGACCTACTGTAACATTACAGTACATGTTACCATCATACAGAGACCTACTGTAACATTACAGTACATGTTACCATCATACAGAGACCTACAGTAACATTACAGTACATGTTACCATCATACAGAGACCTACTGTAACATTACAGTACATGTTACCATCATACAGAGACCTACTGTAACATTACAGTACATGTTACCATCATACAGAGACCTACTGTAACATTACAGTACATGTTACCATCATACAGAGACCTACTGTAACATTACAGTACATGTTACCATCATACAGAGACCTACTGTAACATTACAGTACATGTTACCATCATACAGAGACCTACTGTAACATTACAGTACATGTTACCATCATACAGAGACCTACTGTAACATTACAGTACATGTTACCATCATACAGAGACCTACTGTAACATTACAGTACATGTTACCATCATACAGAGACCTACTGTAACATTACAGTACATGTTACCATCATACAGAGACCTACTGTAACATTACAGTACATGTTACCATCATACAGAGACCTACTGTAACATTACAGTACATGTTACCATCATACAGAGACCTACTGTAACATTACAGTACATGTTACCATCATACAGAGACCTACTGTAACATTACAGTACATGTTACCATCATACAGAGACCTACTGTAACATTACAGTACATGTTACCATCATACAGAGACCTACTGTAACATTACAGTACATGTTACCATCATACAGAGACCTACTGTAACATTACAGTACATGTTACCATCATACAGAGACCTACTGTAACATTACAGTACATGTACCATCATACAGAGACCTACTGTAACATTACAGTACATGTTACCATCATACAGAGACCTACTGTAACATTACAGTACATGTTACCATCATACAGAGACCTACTGTAACATTACAGTACATGTTACCATCATACAGAGACCTACAGTAACATTACAGTACATGTTACCATCATACAGAGACCTACTGTAACATTACAGTACATGTTACCATCATACAGAGACCTACTGTAACATTACAGTACATGTTACCATCATACAGAGACCTACTGTAACATTACAGTACATGTTACCATCATACAGAGACCTACAGTAACATTACAGTACATGTTACCATCATACAGAGACCTACTGTAACATTACAGTACATGTTACCATCATACAGAGACCTACTGTAACATTACAGTACATGTTACCATCATACAGAGACCTACTGTAACATTACAGTACATGTTACCATCATACAGAGACCTACTGTAACATTACAGTACATGTTACCATCATACAGAGACCTACTGTAACATTACAGTACATGTTACCATCATACAGAGACCTACTGTAACATTACAGTACATGTTACCATCATACAGAGACCTACTGTAACATTACAGTACATGTTACCATCATACAGAGACCTACTGTAACATTACAGTACATGTTACCATCATACAGAGACCTACTGTAACATTACAGTACATGTTACCATCATACAGAGACCTACTGTAACATTACAGTACATGTTACCATCATACAGAGACCTACTGTAACATTACAGTACATGTTACCATCATACAGAGACCTACTGTAACATTACAGTACATGTTACCATCATACAGAGACCTACTGTAACATTACAGTACATGTTACCATCATACAGAGACCTACTGTAACATTACAGTACATGTTACCATCATACAGAGACCTACTGTAACATTACAGTACATGTTACCATCATACAGAGACCTACTGTAACATTACAGTACATGTTACCATCATACAGAGACCTACTGTAACATTACAGTACATGTTACCATCATACAGAGACCTACTGTAACATTACAGTACATGTTACCATCATACAGAGACCTACTGTAACATTACAGTACATGTTACCATCATACAGAGACCTACTGTAACATTACAGTACATGTTACCATCATACAGAGACCTACTGTAACATTACAGTACATGTTACCATCATACAGAGACCTACTGTAACATTACAGTACATGTTACCATCATACAGAGACCTACAGTAACATTACAGTACATGTTACCATCATACAGAGACCTACTGTAACATTACAGTACATGTTACCATCATACAGAGACCTACTGTAACATTACAGTACATGTTACCATCATACAGAGACCTACTGTAACATTACAGTACATGTTACCATCATACAGAGACCTACTGTAACATTACAGTACATGTTACCATCATACAGAGACCTACTGTAACATTACAGTACATGTTACCATCATACAGAGACCTACTGTAACATTACAGTACATGTTACCATCATACAGAGACCTACTGTAACATTACAGTACATGTTACCATCATACAGAGACCTACTGTAACATTACAGTACATGTTACCATCATACAGAGACCTACTGTAACATTACAGTACATGTTACCATCATACAGAGACCTACTGTAACATTACAGTACATGTTACCATCATACAGAGACCTACTGTAACATTACAGTACATGTTACCATCATACAGAGACCTACTGTAACATTACAGTACATGTTACCATCATACAGAGACCTACTGTAACATTACAGTACATGTTACCATCATACAGAGACCTACTGTAACATTACAGTACATGTTACCATCATACAGAGACCTACTGTAACATTACAGTACATGTTACCATCATACAGAGACCTACTGTAACATTACAGTACATGTTACCATCATACAGAGACCTACAGGTAACATTACAGTACATGTTACCATCATACAGAGACCTACTGTAACATTACAGTACATGTTACCATCATACAGAGACCTACTGTAACATTACAGTACATGTTACCATCATACAGAGACCTACTGTAACATTACAGTACATGTTACCAATCATACAGAGACCTACTGTAACATTACAGTACATGTTACCATCATACAGAGACCTACAGTAACATTACAGTACATGTTACCATCATACAGAGACCTACTGTAACATTACAGTACATGTTACCATCATACAGAGACCTACTGTAACATTACAGTACATGTTACCATCATACAGAGACCTACTGTAACATTACAGTACATGTTACCATCATAACAAGAACTACGTAACATTACTCATGTACATATACAGACCTACGAACATTACATACATTCAATACAGACCTAATTAACAATTTACATACGAGACCAAACGTAACCAAACCCAAACATTAAATTCA
>CAKAOJ020001972.1:0-22560 GCA_916701645.2 Sebastolobus alascanus
TCAATTTAAAAGATTGACCTGAAATTTGGTCAGGACCATCTTAAGACCTTAAGGATGAAAAGTTATTCAATTGGTGAGTTTTCACTGAACGACCTGACCGTGGCGTGGCGGTGAAAAAGCGCCTTTCGCCAAAAAACAGGAAGTTGCTGTAACTTTGGCATACCTTTTCCAATCTGCTCTAAATGTCACATGTATGATAAGGGTCCTGGCCTGATGACATCCACATGCAAATTTTGACTCTCAGTCATAGCGCCACCTAGTGGTAACAGGAAATGTCATGTTGTACACGTTGATGTACATCTCCTCAGAAATTAATCACATCTTTACCAAATTAGGTGAGAAAAGCCTTAAGACCTTGATGATGCTTCCTTTCGAAAATTGTGAGTTTTCATCGAATGGCGGCGGCGTGGTGGTATGGCGAATTTCGATGAGTCGCCATGAACAAACAAACCGCTGTAACTCGACTCCAGATGGTCAGATCTTATCCAAATTAATAACATTTGATGATCGTCCCGGCCTGAAGACATCTACAGTCTAATTTTCAATCATACTCATAGCGCCACCTAGTGGCAACAGGAAGTTACTGTCGCCATATTTTGGTGTACTACTGTTAGCAGGTTAACCAGATCCACCTCAAATTTGGTCACAACAATGGTAAGACCTTCATGATGCCAGACAGCGAAGGTTTTGTATTTTCGTAAAATGCCGTTGCCGTGGCGACGTATTGTTCGCCATGAAACAGGAAGTTGCTTTTGAGGTGCTAGGATTGCTTAAAAACAAACAAAACTTGGCACACTCATTAACGGCGCTAAAATATGTTAACAGATATGGTTTTGGAGCTTGTGTGTGGCAAGGGGGCTCAATAGCGCCCCCTACAAAATTTCAACAAAGCAGCCCTCGCGGTACGTTTGACCTAGATGTTCGAGATTTGGTAGGCACATGTATCACCCATAGACTTAAAAAAAAGTCTCTTGGTGCCATGCTCTAAACCCAACAGGAAGTCGGTCATCTTGATTTTTGTGTGAATTTTTCGTATATTTTTGGCTATTTCCAGGCTTTGTACTTTAACGAACTGCTCCTAGAGACTTAACCCGATCAACTTCAGATTTGGTCAGTACAATCTGAAGACCTTTGTGATGAAAAATTATTCAAATCGTGAGGTTTTTTGAAACGACGTTGACGTGGCGTGGCGGAGAATTTGCATGACTCGCCATTGAAAGACAAAATGTTGTAACTCGACTGTACTTTTTCCAATCTGCCCCAAACTTGAAATACCACATAGTAGTCCAGATCTGAGGACATCTACATGGCAATATTGACTCATAGTCATAGCGCCACCTACTGGCAACAGGAAGTCAGCGTTACGTGACAAACATCATCCGATTCACATGAAATTTAACATGTGTGATCTACGTCATTGTGCTCGTCAGAGTTCCGGTTTCATTGTGCCTGGCCTCGTCGGTTGGCGTCCCGCGCGTACCCCAGACGCGCGTAGAGGTGCTCGGGCCCGTTCATCGCTGCTTGCAGCTTTAATTATTATTATTAGGGCCCGAGCACCGACAACGTCGGGCCAGCGAAGGCCCTATTGAAACTGTAGTGTTTATTATTAGGGCCCGAGCACCGACGAAGTCGGGTCCGAGGACCCTATTGAAACTGTAAGGATTATTCTTTTTCTTTTTCTCTCAAATGAATCGCCTTTTTGAGGCCTTTGCCATGCTCAAAAAGTTGTTAAACTTGGCACACATATCAGAGGCGGTGAAAAATTTAATATTTTAAGAGACTCGGGCTCGGCTGTTGCAAAATGGCTCGCTAGCGCCCCCTAGAAAAATGAAAAAACTGATATCCGTTCTCCGATTTCACCTACAAGTATGAAATTTGGCAGACAGATATATCATGTGGAGACGCACAAAAAAGCCTCTTGGAGGTATGCCCAAAATTCAACAGGAAGTCAGCCATATTGGATTTAATATGCGATTTTCGCCCATTTTTGCGTTTTATAGGGCGTGTACTTTAACGAACTCCTCCTGCAGATTACATCAGATCGACTTGAAATTTGGTCAGGACCATCTTAAGACCTTAAAGATGAAAAGTTATTCAAATTGTGAGTTTTCACTGAACGATCTGACCGTGGCGTGGCGGCGAAAAAGCGCCTTTCGCCAAAAAACAGGAAGTTGTTGTAACTTTGGCATACATTTTCCAATCTGCTCTAAATTTCTCATGTGTGATAAGGGTCCTGGCCTGATGACATCCACATGCAAATTTTGGCTTTTAGTCATAGCGCCACCTATTGGTAACAGGAAATCTCATGTTGTACACGTTGATGTCCTCTGCCTCAGAAATTAATCACATCTATCTCAAACTAGGTGAGAAAAGCCTTAAGACCTTGATGATGCTTCCTTTCGAAAACTGTGAGTTTTCATCGAATGGCGGCGCCGTGGTGGTATGGCGAATTTCGATGAGACGCCATGAACAAACAAACCGCTGTAACTCGACTCCAGATGGTCAGATCTTATCAAAATTAATAACATTTGATGAGCGTCCTGGCCTGAAGACATCTACAGTCTAATTTTCAATCATACTCATAGCGCCACCTGTTGGCAACAGGACATAACTGTCGTGATATTTTGGTGTACTACTCTTATCAGGTTAACCAGATCCACCTCAAATTTGTTCACAACAATGGTAAGACCTTCATGATGCCAGACAGCGAAGGTTTTGAATTTTCGTGAAATGCCGTTGCCGTGGCAACGTATTGTTCGCCATCAATAAGGAAGTTGTTTTTGAGGTGCTAGGATTGCTTTAAAACAAACGAAACTTGGCACACTCATTAACGGTGCTAAAATATGTTAATAGATATGGTTTTTGTGCTTGTGTGTGGCAAGGGGGCTCAATAGCGCCCCCTACAAAACTTCAACAAAGCAGCCCTCGCGGTACGTTTGACCTAGATGTTTGAGATTTGGTAGGCACATGTATCATCCGTAGACTTAAAAAAAAGTCTCTTGGTGCCATGCTCTAAACCCAACAGGAAGTCGGCCATCTTGATTTTTGTTTGAATTCTTCGTATATTTTTGGCCATTTCCAGGCTTTGTACTTTAACGAACTCCTCCTACAGACTTAACCCGATCAACTTCAGATTTGGTCAGTACAATCTGAAGACCTTTGTGATGAAAAGTTATTCAAATGGTGAGTTTTCACTGAACGACCTGACCGTGGCGTGGCGGCCATTTTGGGCCATTCGCCATGAAACAGGAAGTTGTTGTAACAAATCTGTACATAATCTGATCTGCCCCAAATTTCTCAGGCATGATGAGGGTCCAGTCCTGAAGACATATACATGTCCATATTGACTCATGGCCACGCCCCAATACGTTAGCCACGCCCCCTTTCATAACTCATGAACCGTTTGTCGTAGAATCTCGTGGGTGGTATCATATCACTCAGCAGAGAGTTCATGTTTCATTGGTGAAGGTTCTCCCAGCCCCCTACACATAAGCCCCGCCCCCTTGACTAACTAATGAAGCGTTTGTCGTAGACTCTTGTGAGAGGTGTCATATCACTCAGCAGACAGTGCCTGTTAAGTTGTTGAAGGTGATCCCCGCCCCCTACACATTAGCCCCACCCTCTTTCATAACTCCGTTTGTTATAGAGTCTTGTGGCAGACGTCGTTGAGCTCGTTGGAGTTCCGGTTTCCTTGTGCCCGGCCGCGTCAGTCGGCGTCCCGCCAGTACCCCCGACGCGCGGAGAGGTGCTCGGGCCCGTTCATCGCTGCTTGCAGCTTTAATTCTTTTTCTTTTTCTTCTCTCAAATGAATCGCGTTTTTGAGGCCCTTGCCATGCTGGAAAAGTTGTTAAACTTGGCACACTTGTCAGACTCGGTGAAAAATTTGATATTTTAAGGGTCTCGGATTCGGGTGTTGCAAAATGGCTCGCTAGCGCCCCCTAGAAAATTGGAAAACTTGAGCCCCTCCCTCCGGTTTCACCTACATGTATGAAATTTGGCAGAGAGATGTAACATGTGGAGACGCACAAAAACGCCTCTTGAAGGTATGCCCAAAACTCAACAGGAAGTCAGCCATCTTGAATTTAATGTGAGAATTTCGCCCATTTTTGCCCGTTTTTGGCGTTTTCTAGGTCGCGTACTTTAACGAACTCCTCCTACAGACTTCATCGGTTCGACTTGTAATTTGGTCAGGACCATCTTCAGACCTTAAGGATGAAAAGTTATCAAAATGGTGAGTTTTCACTGAACGACCTGACCGTGGCGTGGCGGCCATTTTGGGCCATTCGCCATGAAACAGGAAGTTGTTGGAACTACACTGTACATAATCCGATCTGCCCCAAATTTCTCAGACATGATGAGGGTCCAGTCCTGAAGACATATACATGTCCATATTGACTCATGGCCCCGCCCCAATACGTTAGCCCCGCCCACTTTCATAAGTCATGAACCGATTGTCGTAGAGTCTTGTGGGAGGTGTCATATCACTCAGCAGAGTGCCTGATAAGTTGGTGACGGTTAACCCCGCCCCCTACACATAAGCCCCGCCCCCTTGACTAACTAATGAAGCGTTTGTCGTAGACTCTTGTGAGAGGTGTCATATCACTCAGCAGAAAGTTCCTGATAAGTTGGTGAAGGTTAATCCCGCCCCCTACACATAAGCTCCGCCCCCTTGACTAACTAATGAAGCGTTTGTCGTAGGCTCTTGTGAGAGGTGTCATATCACTCAGCAGAGAGTGCCTGATTAGTTGGTGAAGGTTAACCCCGCCCCCTACACATAAGCCCCGCCCCCTTGACTAACTAATTAACCATTTGTAGTAGACCCTTGTGAGAGGTGTCATATCACTCAGCAGAAAGTTCCTGATAAGTTGGTGAAGGTTAATCCCGCCCCCTACACATAAGCTCCGCCCCCTTGACTAACCAAAGAAGCGTTTGTCGTAGGCTCTTGTGAGAGGTGTCATATCACTCAGCAGAGAGTGTCTGATAAGTTGGTGAAGGTTAACCCCGCCCACTACACATTAGCCCCGCCCCTTTTCATAACACCATTTGTCGTAGAGTCTTGTGGCTGAAGTCGTTGCGCTCGTCAGAGTTCCGGTTTCATTGTGCCCGGCCGCGTCAATCGGCGTCCCGCCAGTACCCCCGACGCGCGGAGAGGTGCTCGGGCCCGTTCATCGCTGCTTGCAGCTTTAATTATTATTATTTTTATTTTTCACAAAACTTAATCGCCTTTTTGAGGCCTTTGCCATGCTCGAAAAGTTGTTAAACTTGGCACACTTATCAGACGCGGTGAAAAATTTGATATTTTAAGGGTCTCGGATTCGGGTGTTGCAAAATGGCTCGCTAGCGCCCCCTAGAAAACTGAAAAAATTGATATCCGTTCGGCGGTTTCACCTACATTTATGAAATTTGGCAGATAGATGTAACATGTGGAGACGCACAAAAAAGCCTCTTGGAGGTATGCCCAAAATTCAACAGGAAGTCAGCCATATTGGATTTTATATGCAATTTTGCCCATTTTTTGCGTTTTATAGGCCGTGTACTTTAACGCACTCCTCCTCCAGATTTCATCAGATCGACTTGAAATTTGGTCAGGACCATCTTAAGACCTTAAGGATGAAAAGTTATTCAATTGGTGAGTTTTCATTGAACAATCTGACCGTGGCGTGGCGGCGAAAAAGCGCCTTTCGCCAAAAAACAGGAAGTTGCTGTAACTTTGGCATACCTTTTCCAATCTGCTCTAAATGTCACATGTATGATAAGGGTCCTGGCCTGATGACATCCACATGCAAATTTTGACTCTCAGTCATAGCGCCACCTAGTGGTAACAGGAAATGTCATGTTGTACACGTTGATGTACATCTCCTCAGAAATTAATCACATCTTTACCAAATTAGGTGAGAAAAGCCTTAAGACCTTGATGATGCTTCCTTTCGAAAATTGTGAGTTTTCATCAAATGGCGGCACCGTGGTGATATGGCGAATTTCGATGAGTCGCCATGAAAAAACAAACCGCTGTAACTCAACTCCAGATGGTCAGATCTTATCCAAATTAATAACATTTGATGATCGTCCCGGCCTGAAGACATCTACAGTCTAATTTTCAATCATACTCATAGCGCCACCTAGTGGCAACAGGAAGTTACTGTCGCCATATTTTGGTGTACTACTGTTAGCAGGTTAACCAGATCCACCTCAAATTTGGTCACAGCAATGGTAAGACCTTCATGATGCCAGACAGCGAAGGTTTTGTATTTTCGTGAAATGCCGTTGCCGTGGCGACGTATTGTTCGCCATGAAACAGGAAGTTGCTTTTGAGGTGCTAGGATTGCTTAAAAACAAACGAAACTTGGCACACTCATTAACTGCGCTAAAATATGTTAACAGATATGGTTTTGGTGCTTGTGTGTGGCAAGGGGGCTCAATAGCGCCCCCTACAAAATTTCAACAAAGCAGCCCTCGCGGTACGTTTGACCTAGATGTTCGAGATTTGGTAGGCACATGTATCACCCGTAGACTTAACAAAAAGTCTCTTGGTGCCATGCTCTAAACCCAACAGGAAGTCGGTCATCTTGATTTTTGTGTGAATTTTTTCGTATATTTTTGGCTATTTCCAGGCTTTGTATTTTTACGAACTCCTCTTACAGACTTAACCCGATCAACTTCAGAGTTTATCAGTACAATCTGAAGACCTTTGTGATGAAAAGTTATTCAAATCGTGAGGTTTTTTGAAACGACGTTGACGTGGCGTGGCGGAGAATTTGCATGACTCGCCATTGAAAGACAAAATGTTGTAACTCGACTGTACTTTTTCCAATCTGCCCCAAACTTGAAATACCACATAGTAGTCCAGATCTGAGGACATCTACATGGCAATATTGACTCATAGTCATAGCGCCACCTACTGGCAACAGGAAGTCAGCGTTACGTGACAAACATCATCCGATTCACATGAAATTTACCATGTGTGATCTACGTCATTGTGCTCGTCAGAGTTCCGGTTTCATTGTGCCCGGCCGCGTCGGTTGGCGTCCCGCGCGTACCCCAGACGCGCGTAGAGGTGCTCGGGCCCGTTCATCGCTGCTTGCAGCTTTAATTAGGGCCCGAGCACCGACAACGTCGGGCCAGCGAAGGCCCTATTGAAACTGTAGCGTTTATTATTCTTTTTCTTTTTCTTTTTCTTTTTCTTTTTCTTTTTCTTTTTCTTAAAATGAATCGCCTTTTTGGGGACCTTAACATGCTGGAAAAGTTGTTAAACTTGGCAGACTTATCAGAAGCGGTGAAAATTTAAGTATTTTAAGGGTCTCAGGTTTGGCTGTTGCAAAATGGCTCGCTAGCGCCCCCTAGAAAATTGGAAAACTTGAGCCCCTCCCTCCGGTTTCACCTACATGTATGAAATTTGGCAGAGAGATGTAACATGTGGAGACGCACAAAAACGCCTCTTGAAGGTATGCCCAAAACTCAACAGGAAGTCAGCCATCTTGAATTTAATGTGCGAATTTCGCCCATTTTTGCCCGTTTTTGGCGTTTTATAGGCCGTGTACTTTAACGAACTCCTCCGACAGACTTCATCGGATCGACTTGTAATTTGGTCAGGACCATCTTAAGACCTTAAGGATGAAAAGTTATCAAAATGGTGAGTTTTCACTGAACGACCTGACCGTGGCGTGGCGGCCATTTTGGGCCATTCGCCATGTAACAGGAAGTTGTTGTTACTACACTGTACATAATCCAATCTGCCCCAAATTTCTCAGACATGATGAGGGTCCAGTCCTGAAGACATATACATGTCCATATTGACTCATGGCCCCGCCCCAATACGTTAGCCCCGCCCACTTTCATAAGTCATGAACCGATTGTCGTAGAGTCTTGTGGGAGGTGTCATATCACTCAGCAGAGTGCCTGATAAGTTGGTGAAGGTTAACCCCGCCCCCTACACATAAGCCCCGCCCCCTTGACTAACTAATGAAGCGTTTGTCGTAGACTCTTGTGAGAGGTGTCATATCACTCAGCAGAAAGTTCCTGATAAGTTGGTGAAGGTTAATCCCGCCCCCTACACATAAGCTCCGCCCCCTTGACTAACTAATGAAGCGTTTGTCGTAGGCTCTTGTGAGAGGTGTCATATCACTCAGCAGAGAGTGCCTGATTAGTTGATGAAGGTTAACCCCGCCCCCTACACAAAAGCCCCGCCCCCTTGACTAACTAATGAAGCGTTTGTCGTAGGCTCTTGTGAGAGGTGTCATATCACTCAGCAGAGAGTGCCTGATTAGTTGGTGAAGGTTAACCCCGCCCCCTACACACAAGCCCCGCCCCCTTGACTAACTAATGAAGCGTTTGTCGTAGGCTCTTGTGAGAGGTGTCATATCACTCAGCAGAGAGTGCCTGATTAGTTGGTCAAGGTTAACCCCGCCCCCTACACATAAGCCCCGCCCCCTTGACTAACTAATGAAGCGTTTGTCGTAGGCTCTTGTGAGAGGTGTCATATCACTCAGCAGAGAGTGCCTGATAAGTTGGTGAAGGTTAACCCCGCCCCCTACACATTAGCCCCGCCCCTTTTCATAACACCGTTTGTCGTAGAGTCTTGTGGCTGAAGTCGTTGTGCTCGTCAGATTTCCGGTTTCATTGTGCCGGCCGCGTCAGTTGGCGTCCCGCCAGTACCCCCGACGCGCGGAGAGGTGCTCGGGCCCGTTCATCGCTGCTTGCAGCTTTAATTATTATTAGGGCCCGAGCACCGACGAAGTCGGGTCCGAGGACCCTATTGAAACTGTAGTGTTTTTTATTATTATTATTAGGGCCCGAGCACCGACAACGTCGGGCCAGCGAAGGCCCTATTGAAACTGAAGGAATTCTTATTATTCTTTTTCTTTTTCTTTTTCTTCTCTCAAATGAATCGCCTTTTTGAGGCCCTTGCCATGCTGGAAAAGTTGTTAAACTTGGCACACTTGTCAGAAGCGGTGAAAAATTTGATATTTTAAGGGTCTCAGATTCGGATTTTGCAAAATGGCTCTCTAGCGCCCCCTAGAAAATTGGAAAACTTGATATCGGTTCTCCGGTTTTACCTACAAGTATGAAATTTGGCAGACAGATGTATCATGTGGAGACGCACAAAAAAGCCTCTGGTAGGTATGCCCAAAATTCAACAGGAAGTCAGCCATTTTGAATATAATATGCGATTTTCGCCCATTTTTAGCGTTTTATAGGTCGCGTACTTTAACGAACTCCTCCTACAAATTTAATCCGATCGACTTGATATTTGGTCAGGACCATCTTAAGACCTTAAGGATGAAAAGTTATCAAAATGGTGAGTTTTCACTGAACGACCTGACCGTGGCGTGGCGGCCATTTTGGGCTACTCGCCATGAAACAGGAAGTTGTTGTAACTACACTGTACATAATCCGATCTGCCCCAAATTTCTCAGGCATGATGAGGGTCCAGTCCTGAAGAAATATACATGTCCATATTGACTCATGGCCCCGCCCCAATACGTTAGCCCCGCCCCCTTTCATAAGTCATGAACCGATTGTCGTAGAGTCTTGTGGGAGGTGTCATATCACTCAGCAGAGAGTGCCTGATAAGTTGGTGAAGGTTAACCCCGCCCCCTACACATAAGCCCCGCCCCCTTGACTAACTAATGAAGCGTTTGTCGTAGGCTCTTGTGAGAGGTGTCATATCACTCAGCAGAGAGTGCCTGATTAGTTGGTGAAGGTTAACCCCGCCCCCTACACATTAGCCCCGCCCCCTTGACTAACTAATGAAGCGTTTGTCGTAGGCTCTTGTGAGAGGTGTCATATCACTCAGCAGAAAGTTCCTGATAGGTTGTTGAAGGTTAATCCCGCCCCCTACACATAAGCTCCGCCCCCTTGACTAACTAATGAAGCGTTTGTCATAGGCTCTTGTGAGAGGTGTCATATCACTCAGCAGAGAGTGCCTGATAAGTTGGTGAAGGTTAACCCCGCCCACTACACATTAGCCCCCCCCCTTTTCATAACACCGTTTGTCATAGAGTCTTGTGGCTGAAGTCGTTGCGCTCGTCAGATTACCGGTTTCATTGTGCCCGGCCGCGTCAGTCGGCGTCCCGCCAGTACCCCCGACGCGCGGAGAGGTGCTCGGGCCCGTTCATCGCTGCTTGCAGCTTTAATTATTATTCTTTTTCTCTCAGATGAATCGCCTTTTTGAGGCCCTTGCCATGCTGGAAAAGTTGTGAAACTTGGCACACTTATCAGAAGCGGTGAAAAATTTGATATTTTAAGGGTCTCAGATTCGGATTTTGCAAAATGCCTCTCTAGCGCCCCCTACAAAATTGGAAAACTTGATATCCGTTCTCCGGTTTTACCTACAAGTATGAAATTTGGCAGACAGATGTATCATGTGGAGACGCACAAAAAAGCCTCTGGTAGGTATGCCCAAAATTCAACAGGAAGTCAGCCATTTTGAATATAATATACGATTTTCGCCCATTTTTAGCGTTTCATAGGTCTCGTACTTTAACGAACTCCTCCTACAAATTTAATCCGATCGACTTGATATTTCGTCAGGACCATATTAAGACCTTAAGGATGAAAAGTTATCAAAATGGTGAGTTTTCACTGAACGACCTGACCGTGGCGTGGCGGCCATTTTGGGCCATTCGTCATGAAACAGGAAGTTCTTGTAACTACACTGTACATAATCCGACCTGCCCCAAATTTCTCAGGCATGATGAGGGTCCAGTCCTGAAGACATATACATGTCCATATTGACTCATGGCCCCGCCCCATTACGTTAGCCACGCCCCCTTTCATAAGTCATGAACCGATTGTCGTAGAGTCTTGTGGGAGGTGTCATATCACTCAGCAGAGAGTGCCTGATAAGTTGGTGAAGGTTAACACCGCCCCCTACACACAAGCCCCGCCCCCATGACTAACTAATGAAGCGTTGGTCGTAGGCTCTTGTGAGAGGTGTCATATCACTCAGCAGAGAGTGCCTGATTAGTTGGTGAAGGTTAGCCCCGCCCCCTACACATAAGCCCCGCCCCCTTGACTAACTAATGAAGCGTTTGTCGTAGACTCTTGTGAGAGGTGTCATATCACTCAGCAGAAAGTTCCTGATAAGTTGGTGAAGGTTAATCCCGCCCCCTACACATAAGCTCCGCCCCCTTGACTAACTAATGAAGCGTTTGTCGTAGGCTCTTGTGAGAGGTGTCATATCACTCAGCAGAGAGTGCCTGATTAGTTGGTGAAGGTTAACCCCGCCCCCTACACACAAGCCCCGCCCCCTTGACTAACTAATTAACCGTTTGTCGTAGACCCTTGTGAGAGGTGTCATATCACTCAGCAGAAAGTTCCTGATAAGTTGGTGAAGGTTAATCCCGCCCCCTACACATAAGCTCCGCCCCCTTGACTAACTAATGAAGCGTTTGTCGTAGGCTCTTGTGAGAGGTGTCATATCACTCAGCAGAGAGTGCCTGATTAGTTGGTGAAGGTTAACCCCGCCCCCTAAACACAAGCCCCGCCCCCTTGACTAACTAATGAAGCGTTTGTCGTAGGCTCTTGTGAGAGGTGTCATATCACTCAGCAGAAAGTTCCTGATAAGTTGGTGAAGGTTAATCCCGCCCCCTACACATAAGCTCCGCCCCCTTGACTAACTAATGAAGCGTTTGTCGTAGGCTCTTGTGAGAGGTGTCATATCACTCAGCAGAGAGTGCATGATAAGTTGGTGAAGGTTAATCCCGTCCCCCACACATAAGCCCCGCCTCCTTTCATAACTCCGATTGTCGTAGAGTCTTGTGGCAGACGTCGTTGCGCTCGTCTGAGTTCCGGTTTCATCGTGCCCGGCCGCGTCAGTCGGCGTCCCGCAAGTACCCCCGAAACGCGGAGAGGTGCTCGGGCCCGTTCATCGCTGCTTGCAGCTTTAATTATTATTATTATTTTTCTCTCAAATGAATCGCGTTTTTGAGGCCTTTGCCATGCTCGAAAAGTTGTTAAATTTGGCAGACTTGTCAGACTCGGTGAAAAATTTGATATTTTAAGGGTCTCGGATTCGGGTGTTGCAAAATGGCTCGCTAGCGCCCCCTAGAAATTTGGCAAACTTGAGCCCCTCGCTCCGGTTTCACCTACAAGTATGAAATTTGGCACACAGATGTAACATGTTGAGACGCACAAAAAAGCCTCTTGGAGGTATGGCCAAAACTCAACAGGAAGTCAGCCATATTGGATTTTATATGCGATTTTGCCCATTTTTTGCGTTTTATAGGCCGTGTACTTTAACGAACTTCTCCTCCAGATTTCATCAGATCGACTTGAAATTTGGTCAGGACCATCTTAAGACCTTAAGGATGAAAAGTTATTCAATTGGTGAGTTTTCATTGAACAATCTGACCGTGGCGTGGCGGCGAAAAAGCGCCTTTCGCCAAAAAACAGGAAGTTGCTGTAACTTTGGCATACCTTTTCCAATCTGCTCTAAATGTCACATGTATGATAAGGGTCCTCTCCTGATGACATCCACATGCAAATTTTGACTCTCAGTCATAGCGCCACCTAGTGGTAACAGGAAATGTCATGTTGTACACGTTGATGTACATCTCCTCAGAAATTAATCACATCTTTACCAAATTAGGTGAGAAAAGCCTTAAGACCTTGATGATGCTTCCTTTCGAAAATTGTGAGTTTTCATCAAATGGCGGCGTTGTGGTGGTATGGCGAATTTCGATGAGTCGCCATGAAAAAACAAACCGCTGTAACTCAACTCCAGATAATCAGATCTTATCCAAATTAATAACATTTGATGATCGTCCCGGCCTGAAGACATCTACAGTCTAATTTTCAATCATACTCATAGCGCCACCTAGTGGCAACAGGAAGTTACTGTCGCCATATTTTGGTGTACTACTGTTAGCAGGTTAACCAGATCCACCTCAAATTTGGTCACAACAATGGTAAGACCTTCATGACGCCAGACAGCGAAGGTTTTGTATTTTCGTGAAATGCCGTTGCCGTGGCGACGTATTGTTCGCCATGAAACAGGAAGTTGCTTTTGAGGTGCTAGGATTGCTTAAAAACTAACGAAACTTGGCACACTCATTAACAGCGCTAAAATATGTTAACAGATATGGTTTTGGTGCTTGTGTGTGGCAAGGGGGCTCAATAGCGCCCCCTACAAAATTTCAACAAAGCAGCCCTCGCGGTACGTTTCACCTAGATGTTCGAGATTTGGTAGGCACATGTATCAGCCATAGACTTAACAAAAAGTCTCTTGGTGCCATGCTCTAAACCCAACAGGAAGTCGGCCATCTTGATTTTTGTGTGAATTTTTCGTATATTTTTGGCCATTTCCAGGCTTTGTACTTTAACGAACTGCTCCTAGAGACCTAACCCGATCAACTTCAGATTTGGTCAGTACAATCTGAAGACCTTTGTGATGAAAAGTTATTCAAATCGTGAGGTTTTTTGAAACGACGTTGACGTGGCGTGGCGGAGAATTTGCATGACTCGCCATTGAAAGACAAAATGTTGTAACTCGACTGTACTTTTTCCAATCTGCCCCAAACTTGAAATACCACATAGTAGTCCAGATCTGAGGACATCTACATGGCAATATTGACTCATAGTCATAGCGCCACCTACTGGCAACAGGAAGTCAGCGTTACGTGACAAACATCATCCGATTCACATGAAATTTACATTGTGTGATCTACGTCATTGTGCTCGTCAGAGTTCCGGTTTCATTGTGCCTGGCCGCGTCGGTTGGCGTCCCGCGCGTACCCCAGACGCGCGGAGAGGTGCTCGGGCCCGTTCATCGCTGCTTGCAGCTTTAATTATTATTATTCTTTTTCTTCTCTCAAATGAATCGCCTTTTTGAGGCCCTTGCCATGCTGGAAAAGTTGTGAAACTTGGCACACTTATCAGAAGCGGTGAAAAATTTGATATTTTAAGGGTCTCAGATTCGGATTTTGCAAAATGGCTCTCTAGCGCCCCCTAGAAAATTGGAAAACTTGATATCCATTCTCCGGTTTTACCTACAAGTATGAAATTTGGCAGACAGATGTATCATGTGGAGACGCACAAAAAAGCCTCTGGTAGGTATGCCCAAAACTCAACAGGAAGTCAGCCATCTTGAATTTAATGTGCGAATTTCGCCCATTTTTGCCCGTTTTTGGCGTTTTATAGGCCGTGTACTTTAACGAACTCCTCCGACAGACTTCATCGGATCGACTTGTAATTTGGTCAGGACCATCTTAAGACCTTAAGGATGAAAAGTTATCAAAATGGTGAGTTTTCACTGAACGACCTGACCGTGGCGTGGCGGCCATTTTGGGCCATTCGCCATGAAACAGGAAGTTGTTGTAACTACACTGTACATAATCCGATCTGCCCCAAATTTCTCAGACATGATGAGGGTCCAGTCCTGAAGAAATATACATGTCCATATTGACTCATGGCCCCGCCCCAATACGTTAGCCCCGCCCACTTTCATAAGTCATGAACCGATTGTCGTAGAGTCTTGTGGGAGGTGTCATATCACTCAGCAGAGAGTGCCTGATAAGTTGGTGAAGGTTAACCCCGCCCCCTACACATAAGCCCCGCCCCCTTGACTAACTAATGAAGCGTTTGTCGTAGACTCTTGTGAGAGGTGTCATATCACTCAGCAGAAAGTTCCTGATAAGTTGGTGAAGGTTAATCCCGCCCCCTACACATAAGCTCCGCCCCCTTGACTAACTAATGAAGCGTTTGTCGTAGGCTCTTGTGAGAGGTGTCATATCACTCAGCAGAGAGTGCTTGATTAGTTGGTGAAGGTTAACCCCGCCCCCTACACATAAGCCCCGCCCCCTTGACTAACTAATGAAGCGTTTGTCGTAGGCTCTTGTGAGAGGTGTCATATCACTCAGCAGAGAGTGCCTGATTAGTTGGTGAAGGTTAACCCCGCCCCCTACACATAAGCCCCGCCCCCTTGACTAACTAATGAAGCGTTTGTCGTAGGCTCTTGTGAGAGGTGTCATATCACTCAGCAGAGAGTGCCTGATTAGTTGGTGAAGGTTAACCCCGCCCCCTACACATAAGCCCCGCCCCCTTGACTAACTAATGAAGCGTTTGTCGTAGGCTCTTGTGAGAGGTGTCATATCACTCAGCAGAAAGTTCGTGATAAGTTGGTGAAGGTTAATCCCGCCCCCTACACATAAGCTCCGCCCCCTTGACTAACTAATGAAGCGTTTGTCGTAGGCTCTTGTGAGAGGTGTCATATCACTCAGCAGAGAGTGCCTGATTAGTTGGTGAAGGTTAACCCCGCCCCCTACACATAAGCCCCGCCCCCTTGACTAACTAATTAACCATTTGTCGTAGACCCTTGTGAGAGGTGTCATATCACTCAGCAGAGTGTGCCGGATAAGTTGGTGAAGGTTAACCCCGCCCCCTACACATAAGCCCCGCCCCCTTTCATAACTCATTAACGGTTTGTCGTATACTCTTGTGAGAGGTGTCATATCACTCAGCAGAGAGTGCCTGATAAGTTGGTGAAGATTAACCCCGCCCCCGACAAATAAGCCCCGCCCCCTTTCAAAACTCCGTTTGTCGTAGAATCTTGTGACAGACGTCGTTGCGCTCGTCAGAGTTCCGGTTTCCTTGTGCCCGGCCGCATCAGTCGGCGTCCCGCCAGTACCCCTGACGCGCGGAGAGGTGCTCGGGCCCGTTCATCGCTGCTTGCAGCTTTAATTATTATTCTTTTTCTTCTCTCAAATGAATCGCCTTTTTGAGGCCCTTGCCATGCTGGAAAAGTTGTGAAACTTGGCACACTTGTCAGAAGCGGTGAAAAATTTGATATTTTAAGGGTCTCGGATTCGGATTTTGCAAAATGGCTCTCTAGCGCCCCCTAGAAAATTGGAAAACTTGATATCCGTTCTCCGGTTTTACCTACAAGTATGAAATTTGGCAGACAGATGTATCATGTGGAGACGCACAAAAAAGTCTCTGGTAGGTATGCCCAAAACTCAACAGGAAGTCAGCCATCTTGAATTTAATGTGCGAATTTCGCCCATTTTTGCCCGTTTTTGGCGTTTTATAGGCCGTGTACTTTAACGAACTCCTCCGACAGACTTCATCGGATCGACTTGTAATTTGGTCAGGACCATCTTAAGACCTTAAGGATGAAAAGTTATCAAAATGGTGAGTTTTCACTGAACGACCTGACCGTGGCGTGGCGGCCATTTTGGGCCATTCGCCATGAAACAGGAAGTTGTTGTAACTACACTGTACATAATCCGATCTGCCCCAAATTTCTCAGACATGATGAGGGTCCAGTCCTGAAGACATATACATGTCCATATTGACTCATGGCCCCGCCCCAATACGTTAGCCCCGCCCACTTTCATAAGTCATGAACCGATTGTCGTAGAGTCTTGTGGGAGGTGTCATATCACTCAGCAGAGAGTGCCTGATAAGTTGGTGAAGGTTAACCCCGCCCCCTACACATAAGCCCCGCCCCCTTGACTAACTAATGAAGCGTTTGTCGTAGACTCTTGTGAGAGGTGTCATATCACTCAGCAGAAAGTTCCTGATAAGTTGGTGAAGGTTAATCCCGGCCCCTACACATAAGCTCCGCCCCCTTGACTAACTAATGAAGCGTTTGTCGTAGGCTCTTGTGAGAGGTGTCATATCACTCAGCAGAGAGTGCCTGATTAGTTGGTGAAGGTTAACCCCGCCCCCTACACATAAGCCCCGCCCCCTTGACTAACTAATGAAGCGTTTGTCGTAGGCTCTTGTGAGAGGTGTCATATCACTCAGCAGAGAGTGCTTGATTAGTTGGTGGAGGTTAACCCCGCCCCCTGAACATAAGCCCCGCCCCCTTGACTAACTAATGAAGCGTTTGTCGTAGGCTCTTGTGAGAGGTGTCATATCACTCAGAAGAGAGTGCCTGATTAGTTGGTGAAGGTTAACCCCGCCCCCTACACAAAAGCCCCGCCCCCTTGAATAACTAATGAAGCGTTTGTCGTAGGCTCTTGTGAGAGGTGTCATATTACTCAGCAGAAATTTCCTGTTAAGTTGGTGAATGTTTATCCCGCCCCCTACACATAAGCTCCGCCCCCTTGACTAACTAATGAAGCGTTTGTCGTAGGCTCTTGTGAGAGGTGTCATATCACTCAGCAGAGAGTGCCTGATTAGTTGGTCAAGGTTAACCCCGCCCCCTACACATAAGCCCCGCCCCTTTTCATAACACCGTTTGTCGTAGAGTCTTGTGGCAGACGTCGTTGCGCTCGTCGGAGTTCCAATTTCATTGTGCCCGGCCGCGTCAGTCGGCGTCCCGCCAGTACCCCCGACGCGCGGAGAGGTGCTCGGGCCCGTTCATCGCTGCTTGCAGCTTTAATTATTATTATTATTCTTTTTCTTACAATGAATCGCCTTTTTGGGGACCTTAACATACTGGAAAAGTTGTTAAACTTGGCGTACTTATCAGAAGCGGTGAAAATTTAAGTATTTTAAGGGTCTCAGGTTTGGCTGTTGCAAAATGACTCGCTAGCGCCCCCTAGAAATATTGAAAAATTGAGCACCTCGCTCCGGTTCCACCTACATGTATGAAATTTGGCAGATAGATGTAACATGCGGAGACGGACAAAAAAGCCTCTTGGAGGCATGCCCAAAACTCAACAGGAAGTCAGCCATTTTTAATTTAATATGCGATTTTCGGCCATTTTCGGCCATTTTTTGCGTTTTATAGGTCGCGTACTTTAACGAACTCCTCCTACAAATTTAATCCGATCGACTTGATATTTGGTCAGGACCATCTTAAGACCTTGAGGATGAAAAGTTATCAAAATGGTGAGTTTTCACTGAACGACCTGACCGTGGCGTGGCGGCCATTTTGGGCCATTCGCCATGAAACAGGAAGTTGTTGTAACTACACTGTATATAATCCGATCTGCCCCAAATTTCTCAGACATGATGAGGGTCCAGTCCTGAAGACATATACATGTCCATATTGACTCATGGCCCCGCCCCAATATGTTAGCCCCGCCCCCTTTCATAACTCATGAACCGATTGTCGTAGAGTCTTGTGGGAGGTGTCATATCACTCAGTAGAGAGTGCCTGATAAGTTGGTGAAGGTTAACCCCGCCCCCTACACATAAGCCCCGCCCCCTTGACTAACTAATGAAGCGTTTGTCGTAGAGTCTTGTGGGAGGTGTCATATCACTCAGCAGAGAGTGCCTGATAAGTTGGTGAAGGTTAACCCCGCCCCCTACACTGAAGCCCCGCCCCCTTGACTAACTAATGAAACGTTTGTCGTAGACTCTTGTGAGAGGTGTCATATCACTCAGCAGAAAGTTCCTGATAAGTTGGTGAAGGTTAATCCCGCCCCCTACACATAAGCTCCGCCCCCTTGACTAACTAATGAAGCGTTTGTCGTAGGCTCTTGTGAGAGGTGTCATATCACTCAGCAGAGAGTGCCTGATTTGTTGGTGAAGATTAACCCCGCCCCGTACACATAAGCCCCGCCCCCTTGACTAACTAATGAAGCGTTTGTCGTAGACACTTGTGGGAGGTGTCATATCACTCAGCAGAGAGTGCCTGATAAGTTGGTGAAGGTTAACCCCGCCCCCTACACATTAGCCCCGCCCCTTTTCATAACACCGTTTGTCGTAGAGTCTTGTGGCTAAGTCGTTGCGCTCGTCAGATTTCCGGTTTCATTGTGCCCGGCCGCGTCAGTCGGCGTCCAGCCAGTACCCCCGACGCGCGGAGAGGTGCTCGGGCCCGTTCATCGCTGCTTGCAGCTTTAATTCTTTTTCTTTTTCTTTTTCTTTTTCTTCTCTCAAATGAATCGCGTTTTTGAGGCCCTTGCCATGCTGGAAAAGTTGTTAAACTTGGCACACTTGTCAGACTCGGTGAAAAATTTGATATTTTAAGGGTCTCGGATTCGGGTGTTGCAAAATGGCTCGCTAGCGCCCCCTAGAAAATTGGAAAACTTGAGCCCCTCCCTCCGGTTTCACCTACATGTATGAAATTTGGCAGAGAGATGTAACATGTGGAGACGCACAAAAACGCCTCTTGAAGGTATGCCCAAAACTCAACAGGAAGTCAGCCATCTTGAATTTAATGTGCGAATTTCGCCCATTTTTGCCCGTTTTTGGCGTTTTCTAGGTCGCGTACTTTAACGAACTCCTCCTACAGACTTCATCGGATCGACTTGTAATTTGGTCAGGACCATCTTAAGACCTTAAGGATGAAAAGTTATCAAAATGGTGAGTTTTCACTGAACGACCTGACCGTGGCGTGGCGGCCATTTTGGGCCATTCGCCATGAAACAGGAAGTTGTTGTAACTACACTGTACATAATCCGATCTGCCCCAAATTTCTCAGACATGATGAGGGTCCAGTCCTGAAGACATATACATGTCCATATTGACTCATGGCCCCGCCCCAATACGTTAGCCCCGCCCACTTTCATAAGTCATGAACCGATTGTCGTAGAGTCTTGTGGGAGGTGTCATATCACTCAGCAGAGAGTGCCTGATAAGTTGGTGAAGGTTAACCCCGCCCCCTACACATAAGCCCCGCCCCCTTGACTAACTAATGAAGCGTTTGTCGTAGACTCTTGTGAGAGGTGTCATATCACTCAGCAGAAAGTTCCTGATAAGTTGGTGAAGGTTAATCCCGCCCCCTACACATAAGCTCCGCCCCCTTGACTAACTAATGAAGCGTTTGTCGTAGGCTCTTGTGAGAGGTGTCATATCACTCAGCAGAGAGTGCCTGATTAGTTGGTGAAGGTTAACCCCGCCCCCTACACATAAGCCCCGCCCCCTTGACTAACTAATGAAGCGTTTGTCGTAGGCTCTTGTGAGAGGTGTCATATCACTCAGCAGAGAGTGCCTGATTAGTTGGTGAAGGTTAACCCCGCCCCCTACACACAAGCCCCGCCCCCTTGACTAACTAATGAAGCGTTTGTCGTAGGCTCTTGTGAGAGGTGTCATATTACTCAGCAGAAAGTTCCTGATAAGTTGGTGAAGATTAATCCCGCCCCCTACACATAAGATCCGCCCCCTTGACTAACTAATGAAGCGTTTGTCGTAGGCTCTTGTGAGAGGTGTCATATCACTCAGCAGAGAGTGCCTGATAAGTTGGTGAAGGTTAACCCCGCCCCATACACATTAGCCCCGCCCCTTTTCATAACACCGTTTGTCGTAGAGTCTTGTGGCTGAAGTCGTTGCGCTCGTCAGATTTCCGGTTTCATTGTGCCCGGCCGCGTCAGTTGGCGTCCCGCCAGTACCCCCGACGCGCGCAGAGGTGCTCGGGCCCGTTCATCGCTGCTTGCAGCTTTAATTATTATTATTTTTCTCTCAAATGAATCGCGTTTTTGAGGCCCTTGCAATACTGGAAAAGTTGTTAAACTTGGCACACTTGTCAGAGGCGGTGAAAAATTTGATATTTTAAGGGTCTCGGATTCGGGTGTTGCAAAATGGCTCACTAGCGCCCCCTAGAAAATTGGCAAACTTGAGCCCCTCGCTCCGGTTTCACCTACAAGTATGAAATTTGGCAGACAGATGTAACATGATAAGACACACAAAAAAGCCTCTTGGAGGTATGGCCAAAACTCAACAGGAAGTCAGCCATATTGGATTTAATATGCAATTTTGCCCATTTTTTGCGTTTTATAGGCCATGTACTTTAACGAACTCCTCCTGCAGATTACATCAGATCGACTTGAAATTTGGTCAGGACCATCTTAAGACCTTAAGGATGAAAAGTTATTCAAATGGTGAGTTTTCACTGAACGATCTGACCGTGGCGTGGCGGCGAAAAAGCGCCTTTCGCCAAAAAACAGGAAGTTGTTATAACTTTGGCATACATTTTCCAATCTGCTCTAAATTTCACATGTATGATAAGGGTCCTAGCCTGATGACCGCAACATGCAAATTTTGGCTCGCAGTCATAGCGCCCCCTAGTGGTAACAGGAAATGTCATGTTGTACACGTTGATGTACTCTGCCTCAGAAATTAATCACATCTATCTCAAATTAGGTGAGAAAAGCCTTAAGACCTTGATGATGCTTCCTTTCGAAAATTGTGAGTTTTCATCGAATGGCGGCGTGGTGGTATGGCGAATTTCGATGAGTCGCCATGAACAAACAAACCGCTGTAACTCGACTCCAGATGGTCAGATCTTATCCAAATTAATAACATTTGATGAGCGTCCCGGCTTGAAGATATCTACAGTCTAATTTTCAATCATACTCATAGCGCCACCTGGTGGCAGCAGGACGTAACTGTCGCGATATTTTGGTGTACTACTCTTAGCAGGTTAACCAGATCAACCTCAAATTTGGTCACAACAATGGTAAGACCTTCGTGATACCAGACAGTGAAGGTTTTGAATTTTCGTGAAATGCCGTTGCCATGGCGACGTATTGTTCGCCATGAAACAGGAAGTTGCTTTTGAGGTGCTAGGATTGCTTAAAAACAAACGAAACTTGGCACACTCATTAACGGCGCTAAAATATGTTAACAGATATGGTTTTTGTGCTTGTGTGTGGCAAGGGGGCTCAATAGCGCCCCCTACAAAATTTCAACAAAGCAGCCCTCGCGGTACGTTTCACCTAGATGTTCGAGATTTGGTAGGCACATGTATCACCCGTAGACTTAACAAAAAGTCTCTTGGTGCCATGCTCTAAACCCAACAGGAAGTCGGCCATCTTGATTTTTGTGTGAATTTTTCGTATATTTTTGGCCATTTCCAGGCTTTGTACTTTAACGAACTGCTCCTAGAGACCTAACCCGATCAACTTCAGATTTGGTCAGTACAATCTGAAGACCTTTGTGATGAAAAGTTATTCAAATCGTGAGGTTTTTTGAAACGACGTTGACGTGGCGTGGCGGAGAATTTGCATGACTCGCCATTGAAAGACAAAATATTGTAACTCGACTGTACTTTTTCCAATCTGCCCCAAACTTGAAATACCACATAGTAGTCCAGATCTGAGGACATCTACATGGCAATATTGACTCATAGTCATAGCGCCACCTACTGGCAACAGGAAGTCAGCGTTACGTGACAAACATCATCCGATTCACATGAAATTTACATTGTGTGATCTACGTCATTGTGCTCGTCAGAGTTCCGGTTTCATTGTGCCTGGCCGCGTCGGTTGGCGTCCCGCGCGTACCCCAGACGTGCGGAGAGGTGCTCGGGCCCGTTCATCGCTGCTTGCAGCTTTAATTAGTATTTTTTTTTAATCTTTTTCTTTAATTGTCTATGTATGTTAGTACTTCTGTATATGAACATGTGTACAATAAAGTAAGTATATAAAATTATGTTCAGAGTACTTTGATGACATCATGGAATTCTCCAAGTGATTTGATGACATCATGGCATTCTCCAAGTGATTTGATGACATCATGGAATTCTCCAAGTGATTTGATGACATCATCAAATGCTACAAGTACAATGCTTCACCAACTTGGCTGTGTGACATCATCGAATGCTCCAAATGCTTTGTGATGTCACAAAGCAAAGTTTGGGAAGTTAACAAGTCTCTCTCAAGACAGAACCAACCAGTTGAAGTCAGACTCGAACTCGAGAGCACACCTTTGTGAGAGAGAGAGAGAGAA
>CAKAOJ020001973.1:0-10000 GCA_916701645.2 Sebastolobus alascanus
CCATCCCTGCCTCTGACACAGCTCTAACATCTCCTGACATTAGGTCCTCTTTCTCTTGTGGGACCCCCCAGTAGGATGCTTTCAGGCCTTAGTAATGTTGGTGCTTTTATACCCCCCCTCTCTACCTCCTGAGCCACAGCTGCCCTGTCATTCTGCCGTCATCTCAGAACACCTTTAGTTAGCTGCAGATTTAAATCATTAAATGTTCTTAAACTTGATGTTTTTTCCACAGAGTTGGTCAGGAGAGCTCAGAGGGCCTCAGTGGTCAGTCTGCCCAGCAGCATCAAACAGACCTGGACTCCATATTTATGGTGTGTGCATGTACAGACAAACATTTCACTATTAACTACAACAACCACACATTAAATGTTAAACTACCATTAAGGTCCTAAGAGTCTCCATGCTGCTCTGTTCAGACCAGCAGGCCTTCAGACTGACAGATGAATCATATGTTGTGTTCTTTAAATTAAATGTTCAGTTATCGTTCTGTTCCAGCTGCTGGAGGACAACATCGTCACTTTTGTGAAAAACGAGCTGAAGAAGATCCAGAAGATTCTGAGTCCAGATTACCCAGAATGCTTAGAGAGTCAGAGGGAGGATGAGGAGGTGTTGGACGGTGAGGATGAGGAGCAGAGGAGGAGCAGCAGAGAGGCTTTTCTGAAGATCACACTGAACTTCCTGAGGAAGATGAAGCAGGAGGAGCTGGCTGACTGTCTGCAGAGCAGTAAGAGGATTTTAACAGATTTAACATGATGGAAAGAGGAAATGGAGACAACATGGGAGAAATTTACATTTAAAACTCTGCTGTTAATATGCTGCACACATTTGCATCAGATCAGAGGCTGTTTGTCCTCTACTGATGAGCTGAATAAAACTGATGGAGGAAAAACTAAATGTTTAGATTCTCTGATCTTCTGTAGGATCCATTGACTGATTTAATTTCTTGTTTGTTTGTTCAGGAACTGGTGCTGCAGTGTGCCGACGTAAACTCAAGTCTAACCTGAAGGAGAAGTTCCAGTGTTTGTTTGAGGGGATCGCTAAAGCAGGAAACCCATCTCTTCTGAATCAGATCTACACAGAGCTCTACATCACAGAGGGAGGGACTGCAGAGGTCAATGATGAACATGAGGTCAGACAGATTGAAACAGCCTCTAGGAAACCATACAGACCAGAAACAACAATCAGACAAGAAGACATCTTTACAGCCTCACCTGGAAGAGATGAACCAATCAGAACAGTGATGACAAAGGGAGTGGCTGGCATTGGGAAAACAGTCTTAACACAGAAGTTCACTCTGGACTGGGCTGAAGACAAAGCCAACCAGGACATCCAGTTCATATTTCCATTCACTTTCAGAGAGCTGAATGTGCTGAAGGAGAAGACGTACAGCTTGGTGGAACTTGTTCATGACTTCTTTACTGAAACCAAAGAAGCAGGAATCTGCAGGTTTGAAGAGTTCCAGGTTGTGTTCATCTTTGACGGTCTGGATGAGTGTCGACATCCTCTGGACTTCCACAACAAGGAGATCCTGACTGATGTTACAGAGTCCACCTCAGTGGATGTGCTGCTGACAAACCTCATCAGGGGGAAACTGCTTCCCTCTGCTCGCCTCTGGATAACCACACGACCTGCAGCAGCCAATCAGATCCCTCCTGAGTGTGTTGACATGGTGACAGAGGTCAGAGGGTTCACCGACCCACAGAAGGAGGAGTACTTCAGGAAGAGGTTCAGAGATGAGGAGCAGGCCGGCAGCCTCATCTCCCACATCAAGACATCACGAAGCCTCCACATCATGTGCCACATCCCGGTCTTCTGCTGGATCACGTCTACAGTTCTGGAGGAGGTGTTGAAGACCAGAGAGAGAAGAGATCTGCCCAAGACCCTGACTGAGATGTACATCCACTTCCTGGTGGTTCAGTCCAAAGTGAAGAACGTCAAGTATGATGGAGGAGCTGAGACAGATCCACACTGGAGTCCAGAGAGCAGGAAGATGATCGAGTCTCTGGGAAAATTGGCTTTTGATCAGCTGCAGAAAGGCAACCTGATCTTCTATGAATCCGACCTGACAGAGTGTGGCATCGATATCAGAGCAGCCTCAGTGTACTCAGGAGTGTTCACACAGATCTTTAAAGAGGAGAGAGGACTGTACCAGGACAAGGTTTTCTGCTTCGTCCATCTGACTGTTCAGGAGTTTCTGGCTGCTCTTCATGTCCATCTGACCTTCTTCAACTCTGGTGTCAATCTGATGGCAGAAGGACAAACAACATCCTGGTTGTCTGAAGTGTTCGGAGGCAAATCCACACGTTTCTACCAGAGTGCTGTGGACGAGGCCTTACAGAGTCCAAACGGACACCTGGACTTGTTCCTCCGCTTCCTCCTGGGTCTTTCACTGCAGACCAATCAGACTCTTCTACGAGGTCTGCTGACACAGACAGGAATTAGCTCACAGACCAATCAGAAAACAGTCGAGTACATCAAGAAAAAGATCAGTGAGAATTCCTCTGCAGAGAAAAGCATCAACCTGTTCCACTGCCTGAATGAACTGAATGACCGTTCTCTGGTGGAGGAGATCCAACAGTCCCTGAGTTCAGGAAGTCTCTCCACAGATGAACTGTCTCCTGCTCAGTGGTCAGCTCTGGGCTTCATCTTACTGTCATCAGAAAAACATCTGGACGTGTTTGACCTGAAGAAATATTCTGCTTCAGAGGAGGCTCTTCTGAGGCTGCTGCCAGTGGTCAAAGCCTCCAACAAAGCTCTGTACGTGGACACAAAACTTTTCACATTAAATGTTGTGTTTTCTTTATTCAGAAACAACAACAACCATTGTTTGTAATTGTTTCTTATGTATTGCTGATTCTTCTTCAGACTGAGTGGCAGTAACCTCTCAGAGAGAAGCTGTGAAGCTCTGTCCTCAGTTCTCAGCTCCCAGTCCTCTAGTCTGAGAGACCTGGACCTGAGTAACAACAACCTGCAGGATTCAGGAGTGAAGCTGCTGTCTGGTGGACTGAAGAGTCTCCACTGTAAACTGGAAAATCTCAGGTCTGGATTCAGCTTTTTGTAAAAGTTTACCCAACAGGATGTTATTCACTTTTATATTTGAGATGTGAATTGACTGACTAAAAATCTTCTTCAGACTGAGTGGCTGTAACCTCTCAGAGAGAAGCTGTGAAGCTCTGTCCTCAGTTCTCAGCTCCCAGTCCTCTAGTCTGAGAGACCTGGACCTGAGTAAGAACGTCCTGCAGGATTCAGGAGTGAAGCTGCTGTCTGCTGGACTGAGGAGTCCACACTGTACACTGGAAACTCTCAGGTTGGTGTTCAGCTATCTGCAAATGATGACTCTTTGAGCTGTTATTTACTTATTATTGAATCTTTTTAGGTTGAGTGGCTGTAACCTCTCAGATAGAAGCTGTGAAGCTCTGTCTTCAGTTCTCAGCTCCCAGTCCTCTAGTCTGAGAGAGCTGGACCTGAGTATCAGTGCAAGTTAAATGTTGAGGCTTTTTAGTCCGTTTTATAATCCTGTATTAAATGTGGCAGCAATATCGTATTGAAGGGGTTTGCTGACTCAGGAGCTCGTCACCAGTATAGACACAGAAACTTGACTTGGATATATAAAGTCCAGTTTAATTACAGTTCTTTAATTATATTAATCTGTTGTCCAACGTGTGTGGTCTAAAGAGAATAAATCCCCAACACTAACGAAACAAGTCATCGGTGAGAGTTGGATCGTAGATTAACTAATAACTGAAGAGGTTTTTCTTCAGGCTCATTACAACAGTCCAGTGCCATGGCTCCATTTCTGCTGAAGTCACAACAATCAGGATATTGATCTCACCCTCCGTCTTACCCTTAACCTCATATCTTAGGATATGAGTGAAGCTGTATGAAGTTGATTGTGACTGTGTTACCTCCTGCAGGGTGGACCATCGTGGACGGCAGTGGTTCAGACCTGGTGTGAGGAAATGTGAGTGTGTTTTAAGTTTGATTGATTTATTTAATGCCAAAAGGCTAGTTTTCAACTGTTGTCTGTCAGCCTGATGTTAAATTAGTCTTTAAAACACAACAACATGTAAAATTAGAACCAGAGAAAGGAGAACATGAACAGCTGAACAGGATAAAAAGTTTAGAGGAGTAAGGCATAATCATATCCACCTTATTCCTACCCATGATGCCTTGCATGAATTATGGGCGCAACTTCCGGCGCATCATTTAACTGAAATGGAACCGCTGTTTTCCATGGTAATGTTACGCTAATCGTCTCTCCTAGAGCGATTGTATTAATAAATCTAGTAAAACACGTGTGAACACCACCTATTACAGCTCCAACAGGATAATGTGATCATTGCTCTGCCTTCTACTATGGAGGGATGGAGGACGACCTGAAGAAGTGGCCTCAGATAACCTACACTAGCATATTTAGCTACGTTATTGACTCCGTTGCTACAGACGGTGAAGAGATGAACAATCTGAAAAGCTCTGAGGCAGATCAGTACTTCCACAGTTTCAAGATTCAAGATTCAAGATGTTTATTGTCACGCCGGTTATACAGGTACAATCGTGTGAAATACTTTTTGCTGGGAAGCTCCATTAAGAAAGAAACATTAAGTTAAGTAGCAAAGAATAACATAATAAAATAAAGTCAAAATAAAATAAAATATGTGTATTTACAATAATAGACATTATAATAATAAAGGAAATATGGTGTGTGGTAAATATATACAAGTATTGCACAGGCATTTTTGTTTTTATATTGCACAGAGGTATGTATTGAGTATTGCACTTTTTAATTGTACTCATTTATTGCACATAGTGAGAGAGAGGGTGTTTGGGGGTGTGATTTATCTGTTCAACAGTCTGATGGCCTGGGGTAAGAAACTGTTCCTCAGTCTGCTGGTTTGAGTCCTGGGGGTTCCTGTATCTTCTGCCAGAGGGCAGGAGGGGGAACAGGCTGTTGTGGGGGTGTGAGGTGTCCTTGATGACCCTCAGGGACTTCCTGAGGCACCGCTGGGTCTACAGCTCCTGCAGGCTGGGAAGCTCGCAACTGGTGATGTGCTGGGCCGAGCGCACCACCCTTCCCAGCGCCTTGCAGTCCACGTTGGTGCAGCTGCCGTACCAGGTGGTGAAGCAGCCTGTCAGGAGGCTCTCTGTGGTGCCTCTGTAGATCAGGAGGCTCTCTGTGGTGCCTCTGTAGATCAGGAGGCTCTCTGTGGTGCCTCTGTAGATCAGGAGGCTCTCCGTGGTGCCTCGGTAGATCAGGAGGCTCTCTGTGGTGCCTCTGTAGATCAGGAGGCTCTCTATGGTGCCTCGGTAGATCAGGAGGCTCTCTGTGGTGCCTCGGTAGATCAGGAGGCTCTCTGTGGTGCTTTGGTAGATCAGGAGGCTCTCTATGGTGCCTCGGTAGATCAGGAGGCTCTCTGTGGTGCCTTGGTAGATCAGGAGGCTCTCTGTGGTGCCTCGGTAGATCATGAGGGTCTCTGTGGTGCCTCGGTAGAAGTCCCTGAGGATTCGCGGTTTCAGTCCGAATGTCCTGAGGCGCCTCAGAGCGTACAGTCTCTGTTGGGCCTTCCTGACTACAGCGGTGGTGTTGGTGGCCCATGTGAAGTCCTTGTGGATGTTGACACCCAGGTATTTAAAGGTGTCCACCCTCTCCACCGCTGTGCCGTTGATGGTGACTGGGGGGTGAGTGCGACCCCCCCTCCTGTAGTCCACAATGACCTCCTTAGTCTTAGAGACGTTCAGGGCGAGGTGGTTGTTCTGACACCACCGTTCCAGGGTGGTCACCTCCTCCCTGTAGGCCGTCTCATCGCCATGGAGATCAACCCCACGACTGCTGTGTCGACCGCGAACTTCACGATGGTGTTTGAAGCTCTTGTTGCCACACAGTCGTGGGTGTAGAGGGAGTACAGGAGGGGGCTGAGGACACAGCCCTGTGGAGCTCCCGTGCTGAGGGTCAATGAAGTGGAGGTGAGGTTGCCCATTCTCACCACCTGGGGGGGGGGGGGCGTTCCGTCAGAAAGTCCAGGATCCAGTCACACAGTGTTGTGTTCAGGCCCAGATCCTTCAGCTTAATGACGAGCAGGGAGGGCTCTATGGTGTTGAATGCTGATCTGTAGTCCACGAACAGCATCCTCACATAGGTGTCCCTCCCTTCCAGGTGGGAGAGTGCGGTGTGCAGCACGTGGGCGATGGCGTCGTCTGTGCCTCTGTTTGAGCGGTATGCAAATTGTAGGGGGTCGAGGGTGGGAGGAAGCATGGGGCAGATGAGGTATTTAACCAGCCTCTCGAAGCACTTGCTGGCTATGGGGGTGAGGGCTATGGGGGTGAGGGCTATGGGGGTGAAGACTATGGGGGTGAGGGGCTATGGGGGTGAGGACTATGGGGGTGAGGGCTATGGGGGTGAGGACTATGGGGGTGAGGGCTATGGGGGTGAGGGCTATGGGGGTGAGGACTATGGGGGTGAGGACTATGGGGGTGAGGGCTATGGGGGTGAGGACTATGGGGGTGAGGACTATGGGGCGCCAGTCATTTAAGCTGGTCACTCTCTGTTGTTTGGGGATGGGGATGATGGTGGTGGATTTAAAGCAGCTGGGGACAGTCCGGAGGGAGAGCGACAGGTTGAAGATGGTTGTGAAAACCCCCGCCAACTGATGTGCGCAGGTCTTCAGGAAATGTCCAGGGATGCCGTCTGGGCCGGCCGCTTTGCGTGGCTTAATACGCAGGAGGGTCCGGCGAACATCAGCCACAGTGATGGAAAGTGGACGGTCCTGTTCTGCAGCAGTCGTGAAGGAGCGGTGTGGAGGTGGTGGGCAATCCAGGTTTTTAGCTGAGGTGGGGGTAGAGGGAGGGGGGGTGTCATTGTAGGAGGGCAGTGGTGTTAAAGGTGGGGGAGGGGGATGGGGGCTGGAAGTGCAGGGGGGAAGTGGTGGTAAGGGGGGGTTCTGATTGTCTGCAGGGGTGGGGGTGGGGGGGGACATGACACAGGGTCTGAAAGAAGTGTCAAACCTGGCGTAGAAATGGTTAAGTTCGTCCGGGAGGGTGGGTGCTTTGTTTGTGGTTTGTTGTTTTTGGTGCTTTAAAGTCAGACATGTTTTGGAGTCCTTTCCACAAGTGCTTTGGGTTGTTGGAGGTGAGCTTGGACTCCACCTTTTGTCTGTAGTCCCTCTTTGCCTGTTTGATTGTTGTCCTTAGTGAGTAGCGTGAGTGCTTGTGTTCCTCTGGTGAGCCTGAGGTGAAGGCTGTGTTCCGTACATTGAGGGCTGCACGGACATCACTGTTAATCCAGGGTTTTTGATTTGGCTTGGTTTTTATTGTTTTTGTGGGGACTACGTCCTCCGTGCATTTTCTGATGAAGCTGGTGACTGTGTCTGTGAAGTCACTGATGCTGTCGTTCGCGGTCCTGAACATCTCCCAGTCCACGTGATCAAAACAATCCTGAAGGGTGGCTTCTGATTGGTCTGACCAGCAGTGAACGGTCCTATAGGCGGGGGCTTCATGTTTCAGTCTCTGCCTATAGGCGGGGGCTTCATGTTTCAGTCTCTGCCTATAGGCGGGGAGGAGGAGGATGGAGGAGTGATCTGATTTGCCGAACGGCGGGCGGGGGAGGGCTTTGTAGCCGTTGCGGAAGGGGGTGTAGCAGTGGTCCAGCGTGTTTTCTCCCCGTGTGTTGAACTGAATGTGCTGGTACAGTTGGGGAGAAATGTTCCTTAAATTGGCCCGGTTGAAATCCCCCGCAACAATGAGTGCGGTCTTCGGGTGCGCGGTCTCCTGCACGTTAATTGCCCGGTGTGACTCCCGGAGCGCTCTGTCCGTGTCGGCCTGGGGGGGGGGATATAAACACCAGCGATGGTAACCGATGTAAACTCCCTGGGTAGCCAAAAAGGCCGACACTGCAGCATGAGGTACTCCAGGTCGGGGGAGCAGAGGGTCCCGATGGTCCCGATGTTTTTAGGGTCACACCAAGTCCGGTTAACCATAACACATACCCCTCCGCCCCTCGTTTTCCCGGAGAGCTCCTGGTCTCGGTCCGCCCGATGAGCGGTGAAACCCGGGGGCTCGATGGCGTGGTCCGGTACCTCAGCTGATAGCCAGGTCTCCGTGAGGCAGATAACATTACAGTTCCTGATGTCCGGTTGGAAAGATATCAGCTTGTTGTCGAGAGACTGCACGTTTGCCAGTAACATGGTGGGGAGTGGGGGTCGGTGAGCACGCCGCCTCAGCCGGACAAGGACCCCGGCTCGCCGGCCTCTCTTCCTCGGTTCGGACACGGACCATGGTCGGACGCCGGCTTGCCTGTCTGTCCTCCTCAGTTCGGGAAAGAGTGTTAAATCCGGAGTGAGGAGGTCCCGGCTGTGGTGAGTTCTCGTCTTTCTGATGCTCAGAAGTGACTCTCTGCTGTAAGTGATCCTGGGGGCTTTGTTGTTGTTGTCGCCGCCGTCCATTCCAGTCGTGAGGAACAGCAGCATAAATTTAAATTTTAGAACCGGAGACTATGAAGAAACCTAGAACTAGCAGAACTTAAATAAAATAACCTAACCTGGCCTAAGAGCTAAAAACTAACCTTAAAAGAAAACCTAGAATAACAAAAAATAACCAAAATAACCAAAACAGGTACGAAGCTCCCGGCATGTCGCCCTCTCTCTACGGCGCCATCTTACACTTAAGTAACAAGGTTTAGTTTTCTAACCCAACCACAGAGTAGGATACAGGTTTTCCTCCGTTGGCTTTCAGTCCACTAAATGAACTGAGCTCACATAACGAGGGTTTATGGTGGTCTCTTCAAGTTTAGGTTTCTCAGCCACATTCTTCTGGATTCCTCGTCTGTAGGTCGGCGATGGAAACTGGACCGTTGATCACAACAACAATCCGTTTTTGTTTTGGGTCCATGTTCAACACACTGTTGTTGAAGCCACAGATTTAGCTTTGTCTGGTTGTTAGTACAGCCGCTAACAGCTCAACAAGTACCAGAGCTCCACAAGGACATTTTAGAAAATGTAAATTTAACGTTAGTTAAGTATCTGTTAAAAATAAAGCAGGATTTGTTAAATTGAAGGTGAATTATTTTTCAAAAGAAGCGTAATTGGCGGTTAGCCTCTATGGTTAGCCTCTATGGTTAGCCACTATGGTTAGCCACTATGGTTAGCCTCTATGGTTAGCCTCTATGGTTAGCCACTATGGTTACCCTCTATGGTTAGCCTCTATGGTTAGCCTCTATGGTTTGCCACTATGGTTAGCCTCTATGGTTAGCCACTGTGGTTAGCCTCTATGGTTAGCCACTATGGTTAGCCTCTATGGTTAGCCACTATGGTTAGTCACTATGGTTACCCTCTATTGTTAGCCTCTATGGTTAGCCTCTATGGTTTGCCACTATGATTAGCCTCTATGGTTAGCCACTATGGTTAGCCTCTATGGTTAGCCTCTATGGTTAGCCTCTATGGTTTGCCACTATGATTAGCCTCTATGGTTAGCCACTATGGTTAGCCTCTATGGTTAGCCTCTATGGTTAGCCACTATGGTTAGCCTCTATGGTTTGCCACTATGATTAGCCTCTATGGTTAGCCACTATGGTTAGCCTCTATGGTTTGCCACTATGATTAGCCTCTATGGTTAGCCACTATGGTTAGCCTCTATGGTTAGCCTCTATGGTTAGCCACTATGGTTAGCCTCTATGGTTTGCCACTATGATTAGCCTCTATGGTTAGCCACTATGGTTAGCCTCTATGGTTAGCCTCTACGGTTAGCCACTATGGTTAGCCTCTATGGTTAGTGTGAATGAGAAGGATAACATGCAGACAATTAATGCAACACAATATCAAGCAGACATCAGCACAGTCAGTTGAAACATGACAACATAGAATCACATCATATTACAGAAGTAAAACCCAGCGGAGGGTAGAGGACTGGAAATATTTATTCAAGTAAAAGTACAATTACTCCCATAAACAATACTAAAATATGACCATTTCACAAACCTACTCAAGTTAAAGTATGAAAGTACTTGGTCAAT